>BOPP01000130.1:3470342-3505695 GCA_017312745.1 Gryllus bimaculatus
TACCCCGTCCCCGCCCTGCCCCCGCTTGCACCGCCGCCCTCGCCAACGCCGACGCCGCGCGAGCAAGTTCGCCGAGTCGGGCGTCCGCGTCTTGGACCTAATGGCCTCCTATCAGATGTCGACAGCCCCGCCCCGCCCCTTGCCCCTCTCTCCGCCTTCGCCACCGCCACGAATCAATGTTTGACGCTCCTGCCCTCCTCTGTACCTTGCGGGTTGTGGGAGGATTCTCCTTTGTGTTTAGGATTTGAGTGTGTGTCTGTGGCCCGCGAAGGAAGCACTACGCTCTGGTAAATGTATGCTTTTGTGTGTGTGAGCTGTTACTAACATATGGATAGCATGGTCCATTAAGTGAACGAGGAAATTAAAAACAAGATTTTATTGGAATTCAATTTATATGAGAATTAAAGTTGTTTCCGACATAAAAACATCACTGAAGATGGTTGGAACTTAATATGCATATTTTCAAATGGCAGTGACATCATTAGTTACCATGAAATGGAAGAAAATTGAGTTTATCAGTTATGTACTATAGGATCAATCTTAGTTCTTTATTCCTCACTTTGTCCATTGTGTTTCATGAAGTCATATTTTTCTTCAATTTTTGTTGTGTGTTGTCTTCGCCGCGTCAACTCAAAGAGAGTTTGTTATCTGTCAACATTAGACTTAGGCCGGGAATACTGATCCAAGGTAATTTGCAAATTTATGCTGTTCAGATTTTTGTCCATCAGTTTAGATCTGTTCATATCACCAAAACCCGCAAAAGACTCCGTCTGAATTGAGTGCGTAGATACCAGGGCAACGAATACACCGAGATACATCGGCGCCAGGGAAAAGTATTTTACAGGGAGAGTAATTTCATCAGGAGAAAAAAAACAGTAGCGTATTCTACACAATAAGATGAAAAAGTATCGTTTATCATTTCGCTGAGACGCTTCATTGCGGCAAAGCAGCTTGGTAGTAATTTCTATTGTTCCGAAACGTCCAGAAGATAGTGCGTACAGTGAAGAAGATGGAAGATAGTCCAGAAGATGGTGCGAGGCGAATCGGAAAGCGTAATGCATATATCATCGTAGAGAACGTGTTTTTTATTCGGATATAAAGGACGAAACACGAATATGTGAGAATGATGGAAATGAAGTGTGTATCGCGCCAGACCGCGACAACGCTCTGTGAAATTGTGAGCTGCGAGCTGCTGGACCGCGTGTCCTGATATGCAAATGTCATCCCGCACCGTGCCCTATCAGCTGCGTTTCGTGTGGCTCGGATTTTTTTTCTTAATTGAATGTTTCGATGAAATAGACTTCACGATGAATTAGACTCTTAGGAGGGAGAGTCATAGCTGTGAGGATTAAGCAGTAGAGTAAATAATTATCTACATAAATAAAATTGGGGTGTCTGATTCAAAATAACTACCTATTTATAATCTCATATGCTTATTTACATGAGAGAAAACCAAATTAATTGTTTTTTACATTTTGTGTCTGATTGTCCGTGATAATCTCTGTAACGGCTGCAGCGATTTTTCACTGAAGGATAGAGCGGGGATTAGTAAGACTACTTTTTAATAAGAATATTTTTTGTTACTTAAAAGGGAACGTTTGTTCATTAGCTTTTTCATAGAAGTCTGCAGTATTATTTCGATTTGAACGAATTTTTTGTACACGTACCATTCGAAACAAGAGAAATGAAATAGTTCGTAAAAATTACCCTTGCTCCCTTTTCTATCCTTTCGAGTCTAATTTAACGCTTTCAGTTTTGACTCTTTGGAAAGGGTAAGAATGTCTATCAAAGTACGTTACTTGCTGCTTAAAGTTCATTAACCCTCCTAGTAAATGCTTTTTAATTCATTCCAGTAATTGAGGGTCAAAATGATTACGGAACGTTTTTCGGGAGAGTGGGTAATTCATCTTATTACTTCCATCCATAGCATCGTTGTTAGTGATCGCAGTGTGCACGCAGGGTTTGGGGAGGAGGGGCAGGGCGGGTACAGGGCAGGGAGGGTGAAAGGTAGCCGGGTGGCGTTGGGGAGGGCATGCTAGGGGGGATAGAACTCGTTTCTCTTCCTGAATAATAGACGAATATGGTAAATACATATCGCGGACAGGGCAGGTTCTTCAGCTATACTTCGATTCTTTCAAATGATATTAGGTCATTGTTATACCTCGTGCCTTATAAAATGAACATTTTTAACTGTGATAAGCACATTTATGAGACCACGACCCTGCGAAGAAAGACGTTTGCGACTTACTTAAAAATGTTCATTTTATAAGGCAGGAGGTATAACAATGACCTAATGTCATCAGTCTGTTTACAAAAAATCTAAGTATAATTGATAATGATATTAGGAACCTATTAGTGTGTTTTACACTAAAAAATCTCATCCTCTTTGTAATGTTTCCCACAAGTCCGTTTGCTCCTGCCCCGGCTCTCGAGCACCGGGTGGGGAGGCGTCCCCGCTGTCTGCGCAGAGGCTGTCGCGGGCGTCGCGCGCCGATCGATCGATCAATCGATCGACCGAGTCGCGTGCGAAGAGTGCGCGGCCGCGAGGGCTCGATTGGGCGCCAGGCGGTGCGATTAACGCGCCGGGCGCCGCTGCGCAGCTGCTACCTGATTAGAGCAGTTGGAGAGGGGGGGACTAACCAACTTGATTTATTTTTAACTGGTTTGTTATTGCCTTCAATACGGAACTCGATGTACGCTCCGTAACGTCCGTGGTTACAAGGGAAATATGAAAACAGTTGAATGACGCTACATGTTCTCTTAGAGAGGGAGTTATAAAAAGACAGAGTCAAGTTAGTTTGTAGGTTATCAGTAAGTAAATCTGAAACAAACAATATTATTAGATAAAATAAAATCATGTATGTATCGCGGCGTTGTTGTATAAATTTCTATTATTGATAAGGGTCTGGAAGAGGTGAATTGTTATGCACTAGGCCTAAGTTTTGGGCGAACCCCGAAAAGAAAAAAAAAATCTTTAACTCAGTGTACACTACTTAAAATCCCAGGATCGGTAGGATCGTGGTTACAATGGAAATAACTGAATGACGCTCCCTGTTCCCTTACACCCGATTTACACGTTTCCTTTTGGTGAACGATGTCGGAAATTTTAAAGATTGTGCGTATGTCATAAGGCCTTCGCGTAGAGTACTCCCAAAAATTAAATACTTTAATAATGAACGCCACAACTAGATCTTACTTCCCACGTATTTACCAAGTTTCAGCTCAAGAGCTTCAAACCTGATAGATATGCGTGACGCACCCATCCATCAATCCAAACAGACAGACACACAGACAGACAGAAAGACAGACAGACAGACAGAGAGACAGACAGACAGACAGACAGACAGACAGACAGACAGACATCCCGATTTTCTGGAACACGTTACATATATCTCCTCCCCTCCTGCACCAATCTTATCATACTTTGGAACAGCTCTAATAGATTCGTGGCATGTGTTACAGCTCATTAGAACCTTAAACACGTATTTATTTCGGTCGGAAATTCGAAATAGTATTATTGAGGTGTTTGAGGTACTATAGAATAGAGAGGGGTAGTAAAAATATTTGGAATGATTAGTAATTACCTGTAACTAAGTAAAAAGAGTAACAAGGCGTGGGCCTGTTAAACAAATATTTCCGCGAAGAACCTTCAGAAAAAAAGAGTAACTCAGGGTATCTGGGGATTTAATCGTTCCTTTTCTGTTGAAGTTCATTATGAATGAAGTGATGATATTGAAAAGAAAATTCTATCTAATTCTATCGTTTTTCATTACCTACTAGATAGACGACAATTTTTCCGTACCTTTATTACGAGAGTAGATTTCAATTCAGTATTGTCTTTTTCTCTGTATCTGTCTGTCTGTCTGTCTTTGTGTCTCTCTTTCTCTGCCTATCTTTCTGCCTCTATCTGTCTCTATCTCTGCCTCTCTCTCTGCCTCTCTCTCTATCTCTCTGCCTCTATATCTGCCTCTCTCTCTGCCTCTCTCGCTGTCTCTCTCTCTCTCTCTGCCTCTCGTTCTGCCTCTATCTGTCTCTCTGTGTCTCTCTCTCTCTCTGCCTATCTTTCTCTTCCTCTATCTCTGCCTCTCTCTATCTCTGCCTCTCTCTATCTCTGCCTCTCTCTATCTCTGTCTCACTCTCTGCCTCTCTCTGCCTCACTCTCTGCCTCTATCTACCTCTATCTGTCTGTCTGCCTCCTTCTCCCTCTCGAATTCCCAAAGTTTCCCTTGGCGTCCTTCGCGGGATGTGCCATGCGGTGAGCGTCCCAGCCACTGCAACGGCGGTGCAACGGGCTCATTGTGGCGCGACGGCGCAGGCCATCAACGTCTCGGGGCCGGTGCTCGAATGTCGGTCGCTCCCTCTGTGTGACGGACGAATCGGGGTCGCGGGGGCGTCGCCTCGGGGCCGCTCCCGCTCCGCAGCCTGGTTCTCTTCCCTTCCGCACCGCCTTTGCACGCGCGCCCGCTCGCCCTTGCGACCACCTCTCGCCGCAGGTCTTTCTGTTGCATTGCGGCCACTTCTCCGGATTCAATCAAGTCCATTGAAACACTAGCTCCTTTGGTTTTCCAGAAGTGAATCAAATGACCGTCATAAACTGATAGAACTGCCAGAATGAGATGGGGTTGTTGAAGTTTGTTTAAGCTTACACAGTTCACGGAGCATGTGTGGATTGAACAGTGTGTAGTCAAAAAGAAGGCTACTTTGGGATTGGAATAATTCAAGGTTATTGTTTTTAGATTTTGTTTGAACTTTATAAATTGACACATTAATGTGTTTTTCATTATTTGGCAAGGAAGCATTGAGTCAGTTACTCATTGAATTAATCTGTAATACTAACTATACAATTTATTTTATTATTTGCATTTTACTACTCCTAGAATGAGCTACCTGAATCGTCAGTAAGAAGAATTCCGTCATAAAGCATTTACAAAGAGTATCTTACAAGTGCAATTGCGGACTATAACAGAAATGGTATTTGTAGAAACTAAGCCAACTTGTCATGCATGTCGTGAAATTGTGGAATCTTAAGGCAGTTGCTACAATGGGTTTTAGAAAGTTATAAAATAAAATTGTAGTACCCCAGGCCGGTTGTTGCTTCGTTCAAGAGAAAAAAGTGGTTCAATTTTTCAATGAGAGGCGTTTTTTAAAAGCTTTCTGTTCAATTATTTAATATTGATAATGGAGACACCTTTTGAGGGCTACCATTAATAGACTCCTGATGCCTGTAATTAAATCCCTATTTATGATGTTAAGGAACAAAAAAGGGCAACGCAATTACATTATTTAACTAAATTGCGAATGACAAAAGATATAATAAGAGCTAAAATTTCTTGTGATGTAGAACTTGATTATTCAAGAACTTGCAAAAAAACAAGACAAGAGAAAATATCGTGAATAGAATAATGGCATTTAAAGGATTATAAAACTTTCAAAATGGTACTTGACGTTGCAAGCTTGAAATGTTCTCCAAATTATTTTGTACGCCAAGCGCTCCTCCCCCAATTTTCCTTAAATCCGAGGACCACTGATAAATACGAATTAGGATAATTGTATTATTCCAATGCCATTTCCTTTCGGACGATGTCTAACTACACTACCCGTTCTAACTGCATGATAATGCTCTCCATTTTGATCACGAACTTATGCTCCTGGCTTTGGAACAGGCGTTTCGTTGTAGGCCGTTGATTCCACGTTCGTTATCTGTTTGCTCTGGAAATGAAATGCCACGTCTCTCTACACGACGCGTTGAAATGTTAAAGGTCACATCAAATGTTTGGGGAAGTGGAGGGGAGGCAGAATTACACCCCTTTGCGAGATTCTTTTCACCTTTGCATGTGATTCTAGCTACAAATCATGCTTTATAAACTGTGAGGGTAATGAGAAGTTCAATTCAGGTATCGTGAAAGGATTTCAATTGTGTGCATGCCATGTACATTATAGTAAATCGATTTCTTTATACCACACTGAGAGTTGTGAATATATTGTAATCTACCTCTATATGAATTGAGAAATCCATCTCTCCCACGGAGAGTTGTGAACATCTTGATATATTATGTACCCTGATTTATTGAATGGAGAAGTCTAATTGAAAATAATCTTCTGAACCCTTCAAAATTAATGTCAGTTGTAAAGTACGTATCGAATATGGACGGAACGTTAGTTGTGTTCCACGTAAATGCAATGTTATCAACAAAACTATTTCCATCGAACTCAGTGTTACAAAGGGAATTAGATATGCACTGAAGATTTTTCAAACTACAGATGTTGAAAGAAAATATCTTTTACTAACTGAAAACAAATCTGGGAGTCTGTACGTTACGCAGTGACAGTTCGTTTTTAATACCTTTAATTATCATGAAATGCACAACAAATAAACTATCCTTAAGGTTTTTCCTTTTCATTACTAATTTCTCATTATTATGTCGCAAATGCGTTTTCGATGTTCTACCTCATAACGTTTCCTAAATTTGTAGATCGTGTTATTAATGAGTGGTAGATTTATAACGACTAGAATAATTTCTCGAGCATATTCTTCACGGCTTGTGGGATAATTGGAAATGGAGAGCATGCCAATTTATTTCCTTTTGCAGTAGTAATGTTCTTGTTTGTTGGTTTAATGTTGTGTCTGTTCATAAAGTTGATCAGTTTTCGTTTGTGCTATGAGTAAAATCGGTGTCCCTTTTGTAAGGGGAAGGAAGGCGATCTTCCGTGTTTCCCCGGCACCTTGCTACGCTACTTGTGTGGTGATGAGACATTACGTTGAGAGTAGATCTTTTTCAGAATTTAACACTGAATTAAATTAACAAAAAATCAGTAATCTGAATGCCCGATATGCGAAAGAAAGTGATTTTTTCCATTGCGACCACCCAGTCTCCTTGAAGGATTGCCCATTACGTCGATCAGTAACTGCCATTCGTGATTCGCGTAATAAACGTATGTAATAAATAATTCAAATGATTCAAAACATTGGTCACCCAGACCGGGAATGGAAGAGCAGACCCCGGACAGCGTTCCGTCGTCTCGATAGCTTAGTGGTGAAAGCTCTAGGCGTAATTCAGGAGCCCTCCCTTCGATTCCTTGCCAAGGTGAGCCACGCTTTGAAGAAAAGACTGCGCCGCTGTGGGTCAGTGTACCTGTGCGCGGCCGCGGCCGCAGTCGCGAGGGCTGCGAGGCGCTCGGGGGGCGATTGCGCGTAATCGGGGCGCCTCGGCGAGGTGCTGGTCGCCCACGCGCGCTTCCGCGGCCTTGCGTCGCCCTGATAGCGCCAGAACGCCTCCGCCATCCCCCTCCTCCGCCGCCCAGCACCGCGCAATGCCGCTCCACCACCCCGCCTCCACCACCCGGACTCCGCCCGCGCCGCTCCCCCAGCCGCCGCCTCCGCCGCAATTATATTACTCTTCAGCAATTGATCTAAACTAAACATGATGAACTAATTACATGTTCAGTGATGTCTGAAAAGTGTGGGCACGAATTGAGATGATAATCTCTCCTTCGGAAATGAACGATGATGAATTTGGACAGGGATGTGATATTTGATATTAAATTATTAAAATCAACCTTCCCTCAAAATTAACCGTAAAAACCTTCCGTCAAAGTGTGTGTTCTGAAAACACTTGTTTTGTGTTTGCCTACGAGATAATATTTACTGGTTTGTATATCAACACAGTGAGACGCGGAATCGTCGACCTTGCGGTTACGCAAGAAGTTATTTTGTTCTGAAATCTCTTGAGCATATTTTCTTTCTTTATCATATCTTCCTAAAAGAGGGGTGGTGTTTCGTTTGTTTTGCTGATGGTGCGTTTTTGAGGTTCTGTAAGGAATAGAACCTCAAAAACGAAGAACGATATTTTTAACTAAGCCGAAAAACGTATTAGGAAGTTTGTGCCAGCCTTTGCGGGAAGAAATCGACTGCAGTTTTTAGTCTCTGCGCCAACTGCGCCAACTCGAAATCGAACTCGAATTGTTAGCTGGGCCCGCCAGGCCCCGCTATTTCGCTGAGTTTAGCGGGTGACCTATATCGCATGGTAATCGATCATTCGGCCAAATTATATGGAATTTGTTCCCGGCTTTGGCGATAGACCGTACTACTAATATTTCCATGATGCTTTAATCGCACGGTGTTTTCGTGTTTGCCAACTGATTTGATAAAAATTTAATTAGTGATACTTGAATGCTACTGCTAGTCTCACAGTTTTCAATTGCTCGAAATCATCAACAGTTGTAATTCATTGGAGTAGTAAAGGCTTCCCCAGAAATAGGCAAAGTATTAGTGAAAGTATAAAGTGCGTAGTGGATTTATTGGTTAGGTCAAAGTGAATCACTACTGGAGAAGAAGAAATGTCATTAAAAATTAAATTAAATAAGAAAGGAATTGTATTATTGTTAGTAAGTGGTTCAATTGATATAAATCTGTATTAATAGGAAGTCATTATGTTAGTATTGGTAATTGTATTGTATTTCTTCACCTGCTTACAATTTTGATTACTTGATTTTAGCCACGCTCATGAAACTATATCCTAGCTCCATGGTGAATGTAATGGGTTTTGATTCCTGTATTCAAGGAGAGTGGATCTTGTTATACTACATCGTGTGAATCTTACATGCTACGTAGTTTGTTAGTGTATCATTATGATAAGGTGTAGGTAATCTTAATAAATTTGGCACAATATGTATGTGAAGAAAATATATTATTCTAAAATATTGAATATCTTGATTAACAAAATGAATTAGGGAATAAAAAGATTTGTGTCCCTCACAATCTTGCTCTTATTCCTTTTGTATAAAACGTATTTACATCCTCATACATAGGCCCTACTTCATTTCGGTTTTGATAATAAAATAAATTAGAATTAGTAAATGTTATATATATATATATATATATATATATATATATATATATATAAGTTATGAAAATTTACAACACTCCCAATCGAAGTAACATGAGCTCAGAACAGCCGATGTCAATTGAACTGGAGCAGTACCAGAAAGTATATAAGCAGCAGTCCTGTTGCCACAATTTGGAACTTCTTCCATTGCCACTTATACGTTTCGACATAACCGTGCAAAAGGTCTTTCTCGATTTCACCAGTTATTAGTATAAATAGTGCTTTCGATTGCTTTAACGTTTGAGGTGGCACAATCCCTATTATATGTAATGGGTGGGTATCAGTTTTGCGATAGTGCCCAGTACAGCACGTTGGTGTAGTCTTCGTCCCGCTGTCCTGAACAAGTTATAATCTATTGCGTTTCCGCAGAATGTAATAGTAACATGATGGTGAACGTGAAATGTTGATTCGTGAAGAAACATGAAGAAGATGGAGCAGAAAAAGGAATGATAAGAGGTGAGACGAAAGAAAGTCTTTATAGAACGCGAGAGCGTAGACTTCCGTGGTCGTAATCAGAATTTTCTTGACTGTCCGGGTGACGCCGCGTCCATGGCGAAGGTGCCGACGTTTCGGTCGCCATTCTGCAACCTTCCTCATTGCGCCCTGAGGAAGGTCGCAGAATGGCGACAGAAACGTCGGCACCTTCACTATGGACGCGGCGTCACCCGGAGAGAGAAGTAAAATCATAGAACGTGACACGACCGATGTAAGTGCAACATATCCAACTTACAGTTACCGGAGCATCAACTGCTGTACCCAAAGGTGGAATTTTGGGTGATCGATTATTTTGTGTTTCCGGACTCGTCAACGTCTATCGTCGTTAGATCCGTAACTCATTACATCGCGGGAGGTGGCGGTGTTCCTCCCGCGCTAGAACGTGAGACCCGGTGCTAGCACGCATGTCAGCGAGCGCGGGTTTCCCACTCCAGATATCTCCTCCGGGCCACTGCGCCACCCGAGATAAGATCTAAACTCCCGAATGGTCTTTCCGGCCTGTGTGGGAGTGTACTGTGAGTGTGAGAGTGCGTGCAAGTGGAAAAGAGAGGAGGAGGGTGAAGAAGGAAAGATTGCGCACGGGCCCTAGTCCCGTGTGTGAAGGTCATTCGCCTGATATTGATAGATATAAATATTTATTACTTATGCAGGTAGGCTTATGCAACCAGGTGGCAGAACACTTTCGTTTACATATTACAATTAGGACTATTAGTTATATTATACGATGTAACTTTAAATTACAAGTCAATAATAATAAAAATAGAAATGCCGATCAGATGGCAGAGATCGTTATGTACTAGTACCGTAACGATCTCGGGCGAGAAGTTCGTGAGTTCGAGTCGAGCCCCGCCTGGTTGTGTTGTGTGTGTGTGTGTGTGGGTCTGTATGTTTGTGTGTCTCTCTATTATATCATCATCATCATCATCATTCAATCCCATCCCCCAGGGCTAACAACCGTGGGATATAAATATGGAATCAACATTAAAATGCTGATTCCCCTGTAGAAACTTAACGTGCACCTACCCCGATTGTTAAGTCTGAGCTCCGATGGGATGCGTGAATCGCATGGCCCCATCATAGCCTATTCGCGAAACATAATAATAATAATAATAATAATAATAATAATAATAATAATAATAATAATGAATGCAATAAAGGCAGTAATAACAATAATAGTCACAACACTTCATTTTATGACTATCCTGCACAGATATTTTAAACTAATAAATACGCGCCTTTTTATTTACTCTACACTTGATCGGCGAAGCAAAGGTGGAAATGGAAAGGTGCCCAACCCGGTGCTACCTGCCTTGACAGCCCTCCTCCACCGCGTCGATAGCGCGGGGGCGTGCCTGTCTGCCCCCCAAGGCGCTCGCGCGGCGAGTGCGGGCGGGCGCCGGCAGACGGCGCGTCGGGCGCCGGCCTAGACAGCGGCTCGCCCGGCCGAGCGGCGACGCCGGTCTAGGTGGGCGGTGTAGCGTCTAGGCGCGAGGGATGACGTGGCGTCTGGCGGCGGGGCGGGGCGGAGCGGGGCGGGGCGGGGAAGGCGGGCTGCGAACACGTCCGGGCGTCGCGCCGCGCGGGAGGAGTTGAAGCAACTGTTACGTGGCAAGGCCGGCGCCAGCCGCACGCCCTGCGGCGGCGCGGCGTGGCGTTTGTTCCACTGCACCCACCGGCCGACAGGAGGCGGTGGAGATGCAGGCCAGGCGACGGCGGAGGGCAGAGCGCGCCAGCACGTGGGGACGGTGACAGGTTTTTCGACACTTGCTACGGAAGCAGGTCGAATTCAGCCACGCTGTGTGGAGAAGAATTGTAGGTGCCGGCTGCTCTGGTCGATAGTTTTCCTTTCTTGCTCCGATCAACACCAGGCGAATGCCGGAGCAGTACTCTAACAAACGGGTCACGGAACGCGCGAGATCCGTCATTCCTCTTCCTTTTCTATCGTCACCCCTTACTTATATAAACGCACTGCACTACAACACATGTCGGGAGATGGGTCGCGAGCTTAAAGCTTGCCGCGGCCAGTGCTGCGCCCCGCTGGTGGGAGATGCCTGGTTGGGGAAAACCCCGCAAGCCGACGTGTAGGTCGGCGCCGCAATTCTCCATTCCCCGGGGCGAGATCATTCCCACCTCCTGCGACTGTACTACACTCGCTAAGAACTAATGACCTTAGCAGTTGACGCGCCCGGAAGCACTAATCAAACTGTCAACCTCAGCGGTGAGCTGCGTTGGGAGCGAAGAGCGCATTTCTGCGGCCAGATGAAAGCGGCAGCACTTGAGGCAAGAGCGATGACATTCAAGACAGAGAGGAAGGGGGGGGGATAGACAGGGCTGAACGTGGGCCGCACGTCAGTAAGATGATGCTTCCTTATTTCTGTAACATTCTATGAAAACCAGAATATTTACTAATACCGTGCTCCGTTTCTGACAACATTCGGTACGTGAAACAAAAATCTACGAGTATTTACGTACTCTCAGCTTAATGATGGGTAGCCCAGAGCTGCTTTCCGCGGCCGGAGCAACCGGCGGAAGCGAAGGCAATGGCGACGTCTTTCAAGTCCCCGGGGGGGGGGGGCGATGATGCGAATGAAAAGGGAACATAAGGTCCTCTAATCTGGAGACTCGTTTCTGAATTGACGAAAGTTAATGAGAAATTCTAATAACTGGAGGTCGGTTGAGCAGAGCATAAAAATCTAAAAATCCTCCTCATTGTTACAAGTATTCATTCGGGAGTTAGGAGAAACTAAGCATAATACGCGAATACCGGACAAGTAATTTTGCACGTGTCTTATAAATGAAAAAAAAAGTTGTGTGTTAACATCTCAAACGCTTTCTTGAGTGTTTGGGTATTTCTGGAATACTACTTCTTCCTGGTTTGCTTTGTTGGTTGGGAGCCACACTAAAAGTTATTTATTATCACGCCAGCGTCTAAGCCTTATGGCCGTTTCTGGAACAGGTAATTTTCGGATAAATAATGAAAATGTGTTACAGACGATGGCGTCACAATGATGTAAATTAAGAGGAAGTGCAAAACGGAAGATACCTGATAAACCCTTCCGCGAACGATCTTCGCCCACCACAATCCCCCGACGATGGATCGCGACTCCAAGGCCGGCCGCTGTCCCTCGCGTCAACCCACATCGAGTTCTGTTCCAAATGCGATTCCGTTCTCGCTGGTTCCGTGGTCCCCAACATCTGTTCCTTGCGTCATCGCCTAGCATCCGCCTCTTTGAAGTACGTTTCAGCGGCCTAGTGAACTTGAGGATTCATTAAAGCGAGAACCGCGAGGCGGAGTGAAACGCTGAAAGTAATTTGTCACATGTTTGCTAATTGGATCAGGAAGATTAACTTAAACCGATTTAAAATATACATTTCTGCACACTTGTAATGAAATATATTTTAACTTACTCTCTGTTCTTTGTGTTTCCGGAAGAGAGGCCTCGAAATCTCCGTATAGTTAGCAAAAGCTTAGCCGAGTATTGCACCTCCCCGCAGAGTTACGACGGAGTCTCCGTGCATTACGTTGAAGATGATAACTTTTTGTGCGTATCTTGCGGGAACCTTTCTTCCCCTCGCGGAAAAGGAGCTCCAAGCTAAAAGCAGGGTTGCGTGCGCGGGGCCGGAACGAGATTTTTATTTTTGCCCTCTGACGACGGTCTTGTGCGAAGAAAGGAGAAGAGGCGGAGCCGGGGAGAACGGAGAGCGGAGTGGAGGAGGGAGTGAAAACGAAGCAAAGGCAGAAATGAAAATTTAGCCGGGAGCGAGTCACGAGAATTTTCGAGGGCGGTGCGGGAGCCGGGTTGTTAGTCGGGAGTTTGCGTGTGACGTTGAAACTCTCAGCGGTGAGGAACGGTGAGGAGGGAGTGGAAACATTCCCTCACAGGGAATACGTAACAATTTGATTTATGCTTTGAAAACTCCGGAAGCCACACGCAAACGCATACGGCTCGACTAGGACGCCCCCTTGGGGGCAACCATCAATCTCATTCATGAGCTGTTTGTATCTTTTGATCCGCGTGTTGCTTATATTTATTGACATGCTTAAAAAACGCCGATCAAAATAGGTTGTATGACGTGTAATCGAAGGTAATTGTTTTTCTGTGATATATTGTATAGCATTGAAAATCCTTCTTTGATGTTTTATAATTAATAGTTTATTTTTCTTTCATTTCTGCAGTTCTCTTGGTATTCCGTTTTCCAGTTCCATTTCTTCCGTCAGAACAGCTCACGACATGAACATAAATCTCTTTTACACCTACCATTCAGGTTAAATCAAGTTTTTATTTCGCATGAGATTGTACTTCATGATTTCATAATTTCAATTTGTTTCTGGAGCTTTTAAACACAAGCGGGTTGTTTTCTTTGTATTTTTTATTAATAGGTGCAGATGTAATTTTGTGGAATTTCATAATATACCAGGAATGAATATGATAATTTGTGTTCAACCAGGCCTGTGTTGGACTTTTTCTCCCTCTCTGAAGGACAAAAAAGGTTTATTGTATGTCAAGCTCATGTGTACTTCCACAAGATTTCACAAAATGGACAGAGCACGGGTTCATTGTATTTCACGAAAAATGTCCATCATTCTTGCTACAAGATAAAATATCCTTTCAGTGTTGTCCTCGTTGTGTTGGGTTATTGCAAATGCCAAGACAACTGCATAAAGAGAGTCAGAAAAGAAATATGAAAACGAAATTAAAAAGTCACGAAATTTGTTAAGATTTACTGCAGTTATTTGGATACGGATATCCGAAATCTCTTCCTACTAACACATTTAATATTTTTGCCCTTGCGACTAACCGATTCTTTCGGAACTTGGAAATTTATTTTGTTGTGAACACCATCATTCGGGCGTACGCGATATTGGATTCGTAAATTGTTTATTATGTATCTGCTAGAAATCTTAAAAATGATAACAAAGCAGAATTCAGTTTTTAAAAAATGTTCTTGAAACTGTTTTTTAATAATTTTTCTGTAATGGGTCGTTTCATGATTTTTCTTAATTAAAATATAACATTTTGTTAATTAAAATATAACATTTTGTTAATTAAAATACAACATTTTGAACCTGAAAGATAAAATACTTTAAATTTCGTTGACGCAAATGTACATTTTCTTAAACCGTATGTGTTGTTTCGGGCTAACAATTTTCAGACAAATGAATAACTCACTGCGTATGCTTTCTTTCGTATTATGAGTATTATTCAATTGTGTTATTCAATAGTCTTTGAAAATTGTAGGCCAGAGCCAACATATATTGTAAATTAACAAACATAAACTTTAAAAAAGTACATTTTCTTAATATAATAATATATTAAACTGTCAAAATCCCAGCCCAGACTTACAACTAATATGAAGTGGTCCACTTCGGGGAGCGCAGGTCAGATGGCGTTACATGACGATCGCATGCCGTCGCGCAAGTGCCTGTGAGGCCGCTGGCGCCCAGCGCCCTTCACGCTGGCTGCCCGGTCTCGTGCGGCGGGGGCTTCGCGGGGAACGGATTTTATTATGACGAATGAAAGGGAATTAGCGTGCCGTGCCGTTCCGTGCCGTTCCGTTCCGGACCGAGCCTCCTCCCCCAGGAGGCCCACTCGAGATTTATGCATGGGTGTGTTCCGTGTGAAGCCGTGCCAGCCTGGCCGCCCCGCCGCGCCGCGTGCTCGACAGAGAGATCAAAGGATGGGACAGGCGCGCTGCGGACGGGCTGATGGGGGCGGGGAGGTAGGATGCGACGTGCGACGGGTTACGGGCAGAACCACTCGTTTCTGTGTAGTTTAGAGATCAGTGCGCAGCACAAATCAGGGTTGCAACTGGTACGTTTCTGAGTCCTAGTGAGTTCTTGTTCCTTTCTCCGTTAAACCTTTTTGTAACGTTAATCTTGATCTTGTATGATACCTAAACTCATGATTATGCTCGTGTATTAAACCTTTTTATTTTCATACGAAATATTTTTCTATTTAGGCCTGACAAATAAAATACAACGAAGAGTGTAACATTATGGCTTTAATGACAGAGATAATAAAGATAATTGATTTTAAGATAATCGTTTATCAGATGGTTTCGAAAGCATCTTGCAAAATTTCCTGTATCAATTCCCCAAATTGTCCGTTTAAAAAGAGGAAAATCAGCATTTGATCTATTTACAAAAATAAAATGTTTCACTACGTAAGGGTACTGAGCCCCGTTCGAAAATTTCTGGGGGGAGTAAGGCCCCCCTATGATCACATAGTAGAGACTGCGGTGTTTCTTGGGTGGGGCGGGGCTGAGCAAGGAGGGGAGAGGGATGGAGACGAGTTTGGAAGGGGCTGGGCGGGGTTGAGCAGTACGAGATTTAACAGCGGGAGGTAGGGCGAGGCGGAGGGGTGTTGAAGGGATGACGCGATGCTGAACGAAGCATTCAATTCTATTTCCGAGAGAATATATTGAGAGATAAATAATCGAAATGCAGAAGGGAGTTTCCTGACGATCTAGTGACAGATTGAATGAGGATGAGAGATTGATGCATTAGGAAGCGAAAAAATGATGTCATTGTGGAGAAAATCGAAGTATTATAAACGATTCTAATTCTGCCACGCCATTTGTGATAATTCTCTTCAGTTCATAGAGTGTGAATGCTTCATTTTACGATATTTGTAACTGATTGCTTCAAAGCAAGCGACCAGGGTCTTTTAATGTGGAATGTTATTACTAATTTTTTATGTACTCTGAGCATAAGAACATGTTGACTGGTTTTTGCAATTGCAATCGTTCAGAAACTTCAGTATATCAAGATGATTTGCTTTTGATTGTTTGTTCTGGCTGCCCATGACATGTTTAAAAGGTACATACTATTTTTTTTCTTTCCACAGGTAATTATGCACATCCCAGATATTGTTAGTCTTAGCTGGCTGGACTCCTTCGGGGCTAAATTGCCCTTAGCAACGGCCTCTTTGGTAAGTCCTTATTGCGTTTTTCCTTAGTTTGGTTGCCGTATTGCTCTATACATCTATCTCTTGTTTTCGTTTCCTTTTTATCCTTCTCCTCGTTTATCTCATGGTTTAATGTTTCGTCTCCTCTCCCTATTTTCATCTTTCTCGACATTTTCATCTCCTCCTCCTGCGTCATCCGACGCTCTTCCAGTTTCTTTCCGACGCTCAGACATAGAGAAATTGTGTGTTGGCGTCGGGGTGCGATTGAAACACAGACACGGAGTTTTCATGTACAGATTTAGTTACAAGTTTTTCTATACAATAATTGCACTCCTGAGGAACTAGCGCTGCACTCCCAGCACTGCACATCCCTGAGGCTTACCCGTCTCATCCTTATACAGACCCAGCTGATAATTTAGCGCTGCTCCTGGTCTCTCGTACCGGCGCGAACAGCCTCACCTCGCAACCGAAGCTAGCGATAACCCCTGGCGGGTGACAAGTCCCTTCCGCACCGCGATTCGGCCCAAACTCGAATGGCCCCGGCTGCTTTCCTCCCCAGAGCCTCGCGAGAGATGACGTGACAGACCTCCCACGCCGACGGCGTCATCTCATTACCGAACCCTGGGCCTGGTTGCATTTTGGAGCCCAGCTGCCCAGCGACTGTTCACACCCATCATCTCCCTCCGCGCCTGTTGACACCCGCGTTCCGAGGCACGCCCACCCCGGCTCCTCCGTCTGCCGTCAAAGGCCTGCTCCCGCCCCTCCCCGACATGTAGGGTCCGGGGAGCACATTGGCACGGCGTGACAATACTGTACTATTCCATACTACTACCTCCTTGGCCTAACTCGTGTGCCTCGGGAGCGTCTCGTGGCGGGCGAGGGGGTGGGCAGAGGGCGCACCCTGATAAGGCCGCGGCCCATGCGGTGCGTGCGTGCGTGCGTGACGCGCCTGCCCGTTGCGTGCCTCTCCGGTGATGCGCGATGCAACACGCGGCCACCTGCCCTGCAACGATAGGGAGATACTCAAGAGCCAGTTTGGCGGAAACCTCGCCATTTTGCCGTAAGAATTAAACCCATATTTTCGATTTCTTCAATCTTGTAGCATAATCAACAGTTTTATGCAATAGTGAATTCAAGAATTTATCTGTGGTTGAGAATTTTATTTCACTGCTAATATAAAAAGCAACTTGTATTCAAATTCAATTTATTTACGTCTGTATCAAAATCTGCAATCAAAACAAGGCGATGCGATACTTAGAGAGTAATTGTAGTAAGTATACTATATGTCAACAACAAAATGTTGTGACAATTTTCCCCGTTCGATGTTGTCCTTCCCGTGTTTCATCGCATTCGGAAGACGCTCACAAATCGTTTGGGTTTTGCCACGGCCGACTCCATTAGTCTTGGCCGCCAGAAGGTCGGCCGTGATTTTGCCGAGCCGGCCGCCGACTGCGCCGTTCGTAACTGTGCAGACCTTCACGCTACAGGCAAGCGCCGAATCTGTGTCCTGAAGAAAATCACGAACTGGCGAGTTTTATTGTGTGGTACGTTTTAGCCGATGACTTTTTTCTTTCTTTGGGAACATTAACTTTTTTATGTAGTGAATCAGCAGTGCTGTCATATGTCATGAATTTCGTAGTCAGGCGAGGGAAGCTAGCATTAGGAAAGTGAGTTATATAAAAGCTATTAAACTATGAGAACAATACATTGCGTTTTTCTATATGCATGGAAACAAACTCTAAGAGATGGGCATTTGTGAAGTAAGTCGCAAAGTGAACTTGTGAAATAGATTTCATATGGTGAATATTTCCGTATTGTCATGAAATCTTATATATCATGAAAGACATTAGATATGGATTCCTAAAATCCAAATGGATTTTATGAGGTGGACAACCAGTCACCCGGCAATATAATAATAAAATAATAGTGTCTTGATATTTCATTACAATGCTCTTATTAACACAGAGGACTGTAGTACAAAACTTGTGGCATAGAAGCCGTGTAAGTGTTCTCGCTCATGCAAAATCTGAATAATGTAATGGAACGCTAAAAGTAAATATTATTTTGTCAAAGTATTTATTGTGATGAACTCTATCATTTTAAAGTTTAAAATAATATTCTTCTAAGACTTACTCGTTCATAACATTCTTGACATTCCAGTCTTGAAATTTGTACCTCAATGCAATAGCTCCATTTAATGCAATGTTACTTTTCTTCATTCTTGTTTCGAGTATTTTTTGTTCATGTCGCGGTATGTTTATGGCATGTATGTTACACTCTCTTTTCCGGGTTTACTATAATAGTAATGGATTTACTGAAGCTAATTACAAGCTTTAACTTCACTTATTTCAATATTTTATTTCAAAACGTTTTGCGAATATCCGTCTTCCCGTTCAACGCAAGCAGACACTTCAAATGGTTTTTGAATTCAGGTTAGTTGTTTTGATGATTAAAATTCACATATAATAAGCGATTTTCGATGGTATACTACGACTCGTACAACTGCCACTTCTTTCAAGAAACAATCCTTAGTGAATTGAAACGCCTGCAAATATAAAAAATACTAGTAATTGTGAAGGTTTCACTACAATGCTAGTATTAATCTAAATGAATGATATTTGTTTTTTTTTTTCTTCGCTTATTCGTTATGATTAACTTTAAATATAAATTAATCAAAACATACAAAGCATTTACTTTTCCAAATGACTCCCTGATTAACTCTAATTCGAGGGACGCAAATATCCACTACTTTTTGTTTTTTGTTTCAATTTTTTAAGATTTTGAAAATCATTGACTTTGTGTACGATTTTTTTCAAAATATGGGACAAATTTTCACAACTGTTTGGTAGAATTTGATATATTAGAGCGTGTTTGGCTGTGGGTAAAAATATATAGGGGCTTTTTCTTACGTATTGTAATGTTTTGGCAGTATTTTAAAGTATATTCTTATGTTACGATGATTTATTGGTAAGTATTTTAAAATGCAGTTGGTTTTGCACCTAATATTAATTATAAATATTGTGTAAAAAATCAATTGTAGAATTTGAAAATTAAACACGTTTTAGTTCAAATAAGTAACCACGTGTATTTATTTTATATTCAGTTTATTAATTTAGTCAAATTGGGAAATGTTTCATTCACATCAAGATGTGTTGCAGTACAGAGGCTGCACTACAGCTAGCTGGAGGAGGAGAGGGGCTCAAAAGTAATTTCTGTTTTTTTTGTTTTTTTTCGTATTAACAAATAGGCTAAGGAAGATTTTAAATTAAAACAGGTATTTACTCCAATTCAAAATATGAATCTGACATTAAATCCGCGCGATGTTTTCCCCCGTAGGGTCGCCGACCTGCGATGTAGTCACGGTGTAGGAGGGGCAAGACTATGCGCTCTCTTGTTCACTCCGCAAAAACCAAGTTCATGGGTGATGACGGCGCATTCCTATAAGAACTACGTGTTGGATAATTCGCGTAATTTGTCTTTAAACCCCGTATGTTCAACAAACTACGTTATTAAACCTAATGTGAGTTTGCTGTTATTCAAGTAGGTAAAAAACCATGTCTACTTGTACTTTATTCATTGCTGTACTTCGTAATCTTTCAGAAAAAGAGATAAGAAATAATATTATACAATTTATTTTACTACTGATTGAGACATTTGGTGGTATAGTAGATAATGACAAGCCGCATTTTCAGTATAATATAAATGTGTAAAAATTACATTGCTAAATATTTTACAAACTGCATTATTCCAACAATACCATTGTGATGTAAAACTTTGTTTAAAAGTAATACTATACAATATGCAAATTAACAACACAACGCAAAACATCACACGACACTCACACACACACGCACATACATACACACACACACGCACATACATACACACACACACACACACACGCACACAGGAGAGGCAACAAGCGGCTCATTGCACCCATTTCACAACACAGGGTCCACTTACACGAAACACGAGACTTAGCACTTCCCACGCAACACTCAACATACGCTGCTCCCCTCAAGCCACACGGCTCTCAAACAAAGTCCAATATACGATTCTCTACCCTCTACTATAGCCAACCAACAACAGTTAGATACTATCCGAGAATAAATGTACAACCTATATTAGAAAAATAATAAATTATTATATAAAAATTATTGGCACTAAGTGAAATCTCCAGTAGTGCTGCAGGTATTAAATTCTTTCACTTCTCTGTTGATACATTTTAATCCATATTGTATAATAATGTGTCAAAGAATGAGGTCTAATATTACGGAAAATATAAAAGAACAGATAATATGAAAGGCAGGAAGACAACAAACCTGTGCCATTTCAAGTAAGCGTTATAATTACGAAATAAATCAGCAATATTTCTGAACTATTTGTGGCATGTAGAATGGTGTAAATGTTAAATGGTATCTGACAATACACGTGCTACCTATTTTAGAAAAATTAATGAATAATTATAATTATATCTTTTAAAATGATTAGGGCTGAGGAAACATCTCCCGCTCGGATCTAAGTAATTTAGTGCAATTTTGCATAATAATGTTTAAGCGTGTGGTGTGATAATGTAGAATAAGTCAAGGAAAAGATGAGTTTAGTTTTCCGTCGATGGAAAGAGGATGACGCCGAAACGCCTCGGGCGAAGGGAACGGAAGCGGTGCCATTTTAGGCAAGCGCTGTAATTACGAAATAAATCGCTCACATGCCAAAGCTGCCTGCTGCTTGTTGTGTAGCATGAGCGGAAGCGCAGTCGGGGGGGGGGGGACCAGAGGGGCGGAAATGTCGATGAAATACGCCCTCTTATCCGTCACTTCCTTCTCGCTATCGGCTCTCACCAGCTGGGTTCAGATTAGAAAGAAAATTGAAGTACGGATTTGGTTGTTTTTGCAGAGCAAAGTATTAGAAGAAAACAGCGCAAACACAATCACCAAAAACAACTGAATATCGACCTTTCTAAGAGATAGGAGACTGGGTGGTTTAGAATTACAGCAACGGATGTGAGTTGTGAAGTTCGTGAAAAGTTCTGAGCGTTAACCGTGATGTTTAGCGGATATGCTGGTATTTAGAGGGTGAAGTAAGCCATTACAAACACCTTCTGGACTTAAAATAAAATAAATAATCATTGGGCGCAGTATTATAAATTGTTACGAGACTGAATGCAGCGATTATATGGTTATTTTGAAATGGTACTAGATTATAGCCAGGCGGAGAACTTTTCTACTGTTTACAGTAATATATACCAATTAACGTATCATTTTAATAATAAATACTGATAATTATTTTGTATTTGGATACTACTTTGCGATTTTGAAAATAGTTATGTTTTATATTTGCAGGGAATTAAAATATATCTGTAAAATTCCATTCACAATTTACAATGAAATACATTGACATTTGCTTGAAATATTAATTACAGATAAAATAATAATTTTTTAAGCAATAGAGTACCATTATGAGTGTAACGGAACATTACAGAAGCTCTTATGTACCTATCAAAAGGCCAGTCATTGTCATCAAATACAGGATACGTTGCAAATGTTTTAGCGGAAAATACTGCAAGCACGGGTTGTGATTGGATGCCTTCTGACGGAAAGTGATAGAAGATTCAAAGATCTCCGCTTTGCAGCAATGGTATTTCTAGTAACTGCCTGACTCAGCACTGTTGTACAACGGCTTTCTAATGATTACTTTCTTACACAAAATTGTCTTTAGTTTTGCGCTGGATAATTCTTTATGAAATAAAGGTAGGTTGATTTTAATGAAAAAATACAGATGTAACTTCATTGTCTTGCGTATGTTTTCGTCAGATATGTGTCTCGTGGAAAATTTAGGTATTTTGTAAGCAGTTGGCATAAAATAATCGTTTTCCGTTTCTCTCAGTTCTAAGTCAATTACTTCACATGGGTCACGAAGTTCATAAACCAAAATCTGTTGTTCATTTGCAGATTCGAATAGTTGATAATTACACGGGCGAGAATACTATTTCTTAATACCAACATTTTTTAAACCTCTCATTGCTACCTTTATCCATAATTAAGCTAAACCAAAGATTGAGAGGTAAATATTCTTCTATTTTTTAAACTGATTTTTGGCGTTAAGTAAGTAAATAAATAAACGAACGAACATGTTTCTATTTTCCTCCACTCTGCCAGATTCAATAAATAAAAGACGTTTCTCTTCCTTGAAAAAAATTGTATTCTTTGTGAATTAAGATGAATACATAATTTGTTTCTGGTGATCCAAGAAATGTAAATTGAAAGACAGGTGCAAAGGTCTTTTGTGAATGACGCTTGTATAAAGGAATGTTTTGAAAAAGTTCTATGCGCACGTGTCGAAACTCGAAAATATGATCGAGAGATAATATGAAAAATAGGTTTATCGACATTGCGTGGAAAGTATTGTATGGTGTAGGTTGCAAGACTTTCGAGTACTTAATGACGTCAAAGGAGATACAACAAACTACTTTGTGTGAAGTATCTACAATCGATGGCAGGACTTGTCTAGAAATTGTATTCTTTGGAAGTACTTATCGTTTGAATGTTTTCTACGCGTGTCCGTTTTAGAAATTGTATTGTATGTGTCTTGCGATACATGTTTACTTTCTCGCCGTTAATTCGTAAGAAGGAAAGTATTGTCTTCGTGAGACAGAAAACGGCGGATTGTCGGCAGAAAAGCTCTAATTGCGGTGTTTTAGTAACGAAACAATGGATAATGCATCTTCTTCCTATAATGAAATGTAATATAATAAAATAATTCCTCTAACACGTTGTGTAGTTTGAATCAATGATTTGTGGGTCGTTAATACAGAAAAATCGATTGACGGCAAAATGTTTGTCTGTCCGTCTGTGAGCGAGGGCAGCGCCTAAACCGATCAGCCGATTTTCTCCAAAATTGATGATCGATATCGATTTAAAGGGACACAACAACCACTCAGTTTGAAACGGGTACTTTGAGTTTTGGGAGTAAGAAGCCTCAGTCAATACTGGCTCCAATTTGTTTTATGAAACTTTGTGCTAGGATAACATAAACGACGGTTAAGAGAATCATACAGGTCTCATTTCGTTGAAATCCGGTTTTTGTTCAAATTATTTTCCGCGTCTTCCTACAATATTGAAGATACATTTTTCTCTCTAATGAAATCTGTACTATAAAGACGACTTTCGAAATAAGGGAAGGGTGGGGGAGAGGCGTGGACCGGCTTGGTAGGATCGTGACGGGGGCGCGGAGTAGCGGGGACGTGTCCTTTCGAGGCGGGGATATTATCTTGATAGGGCGTGGGCGGGTCGGAGACGTGTCAGGGACAGGTGAGGTTTGAAGCACGGAGAGGAAGGGTGGTGTATAGAGGCGTGGATTGGAATGACGAGAACGTGGTGTGGCGGGGATCTTAACGTGGCAGTGCGTGGTCGGGACGGATCGGGGAGACGTGAGACGTGAAGCGGGAAGAGGAAGGGCAGGGCAGAGGCGTTGACTGGTGTGATGAGAACTTGGTGGGACGGGATCATGTCGGGGCCATGGCGTAGCGGGGAATGTCCTCAGGTGGCAGGGCTTTATCTTGGCGGTGCGTGGGCGTGTCGGGTCGGGGAGAGGTGACAAGTGAAGCGGGGAGGGGAAGGGCAGGGCACGTCGGAGAGGCTACTTCGACGTCGCATCAGGGCGAAGGAGGCGCGGCGGAGCGGAGCGCTGTGCGGGACGGGGGTCGCCGGTTTTTGCCCGCTCCTGAATGGGCAACGGAAGGTGTGAGTCAGGCCTATGTGGATGCCTCGTTAACGGCCGGCGGCGGCGCGGCGGCGTCCTTCAGGTAATGACACACGCGCGGCAGCGGCACGAACGCATGGCATCCAGGAAGTACGAATACGCGTCTGGGACCAAGGACGGCGAGCGCTCGCGACGGCTATTTTTGGAGAATGTGATGGGGAGGAACTCGTGAGCTGTTCTAATACGCCTATCCCTAATGCAGTATGTCCGTGACCAGTCAAGGATTACTTTTTCCCACATTCCAAGAACTGAACTAAATATAGCGTTTTTCTAAAACACAAAATAATTACAAATATTTTTATTTCGCAGAAGTGCGATCTGTAGGGTGTATTTTTTAAAGCCTTTTTTTGAATCATGAGAGAGGGAATATTCTATGATGACATTTTCCACAATGTTTCCTCTAATCGCATCATCTAATGTAATGGAGCCCAATCATCTACTTTCTTCGTTGTGATCTTTTCTTACTTTCTCGAAAAATGTGAATTACAAGCAAGCCTTTTAATCATATTTTTATTTCGTGTGATCTAGTTCCGTATTTAAAGATTTTTAATTCTTCTCCTGGTCCAGGGTGCTGTTTTTGCAACTTGCTGTACTTCATTTATATGCAAAAAGTTCGAAATCTGCCAAGAGCGAGACAGAATTTTCAACAATAACTTATTTATCCCGAAAAGAAAAGTCGTTGCTTTTGTAGTTCCTTTCATTGATACACATTCTGCATGCATGACAAAAGTTTTGCTTCCGAACTATGACAGTGTATCTATCTTAGATGAATTCCTTTAGAGTTTCCTTTTGTTTACGTCCGTATAAAACATTCTTTGTTCCGCTCGCAAGATTTCTTCGTTTACCGTGAAGTAGCGCACGTCTCGTTCGCAAAGGAAGGAAGAGAAGGTTGGGCCTGGGGCCTCGGGCGCGGCAGCTGCTGTGGAGCGTGGAGTCGGCGCGCGGACGGCAGGTGCCGCGCCGAGTCGTCCACGCCCTCCACGCCCTCCACGCCCTGCACGCCCTGCACGCCTTCCGCGCCATGCGGCGAGCGCGCGTTTTTTGGCGGGCGCGGAACAGCTGCCGCTGCGCTCAAGGTCGCGCCGCCCTCTGCAGCGGGCGCTCGCCACGTCACCCGCGCCTCCCCCCCCCCTGCCGCTCGCAATTCATCACGTTCCTCTCAAGCTGTGCGCGCCCCCCTTCCACTCCCGCGCCCTTCCACTCTCACCCATGCGACCATTACGCTCGCCGCATAAAATGCACCACGCGCCCCAATATTTACTCACCCACCACTCTTCTGCCTCGCCCACCCATGCATCCTTTCGCCCCCACCACGCTCCCCCGCGCTCATCCACGCATCATTATGCTCCCCCCGCACAGTTTATCACGCTCCTCAAGCTGTACACGCCCCCACGCCTCCCACAGAAAATTCACATATGCAACCCCATCTGAACACGCCCTCCCACTCACTACGCTCCTCCCATGCCCACGTATGTACCCTTACGTCCCCACCACGCTCTCCATGCCCTCCTCACGCTCATCCACGTATCATTACGCTCCTCAAGCTGTACACATCTCCACGCCTTCCCGCTCTCACCCATGCATCCTCACTCTTCCCCCCCCAACGCCTTCCAAGTTAATTTACGCGTACTTAAGCCTCCACGCACAATTCAACATGCTCCAAAGTTTGTCGCCTCCACGCTCCTCTTACGCCGTCCTCACGCTTACCCATTCTCCTTTACGCCTCACTCACCATTCACCACGCTGCACACGACATTCATGCACCACCCGTCTTCGCCCACCCACGCCCGCCGTTCAGACATCGCACTTTTTCTCGTACATTTAGTATTGTGGTAACTAGGAAGGACTTTTTAGATGGTGCTGCTTCAGTGACATAGGAGGGACTATCATACTTAACACAAGATAACACCTGTTTATTTTGCTTGCCCCTCCAACCTGCTCGGCGTTCTGTGGTCTTTGTGAGGAAGGGGTGTGGGGTAGGTAGCAGCGGTGGGGGCGGTTAGGCAGGCAGGCAGCGTGGCTAATGTGGCGATTGCTCTAGTCTACGCCAATCGGGCTCTTTATGGATTAAACCTTTGGTGACCGTGGGAACCGTTGGCCATCTCGTTCAATTTCACGCGAACGTTGCGGATTTCGGAAGCCAGCAAAATTCCCTGTAAGTTGTCAACGAGTAACTGTGCAATAACCGCGTCTCGTGCTTATCAAGCGGCAGGCCAGCCCATGTCGACGTGTGCGGGAATGTCTGCTAAATTCGCACTGCCTCACTTAGGGTGCGAGGGAGCAAGGGCCTGATAAAGAGCGGGTGGGGGAGGGTGCAGGGTGCCTGGCCCGCGGGTGGCGGCGCGGAACGCCTCGACTCGACCACGGGCGCGCCTTCGCCAAAATGTGTTGTCGTGTGTTGATATCAAGCACACCAGCATTACGTCGCCTACCGCTCCTTCCTCAGTCCCCGCCCCGTAATAGAGACACCGCGCTTCTCGAGAACGTAAATAAACAAGGACACGCAAACTCCGGCGCTTATTTACTTGCGCTGCTGCGGTAGCGAAGCAAAAACAAGCCACGGCGCGCACACCGAGCTGTCCAAACTCGCCGGCAAAACGAGCAAAGCGGTGGCGGTGGCGGCGGCGGGCGGCGCGGTGGGCCGTAAAGGAGTTGGTGGCTGCTTTATATGCGGACAAGGCGCCCGAATGACGCCGCCCGAGCCTCGCTGTCCTTCGACCCCGACCACTTCGTCCGGCGCGGCGTCAGCCACGCCCCCCTCCCCACTCCCCTCTCCCCTATCGCGTCTTCTGCGCCGCATCCACGCCACGCCACGCCTCGCCACGCCCTCGGCACGCCTCCGCCGACAGCCCGCGCCACGTCACACGACGCTGCTCTCCGCCACGTGACCTCGCACGGTGCTTGTTTTCATGCTTAATTCGCGAGTTTAATATCTTTCGATTTCAGCTAGGCCACGCATTTACACCCTGCTCTACCCTACCACTCGACGTCATTCACAACCACAGGCCGCCACCCCCACCCCGCCACACTTCACTACACTCAGCCCCATCCCTTCACACACTGCCGCACGCCGCCACGTGGTTTCGCGGTACGCCCGCTCTAAACCGTCAGCTAAGTCGACAGCATTAACAGAATATCATTGAATAGACCGTTTGCCACGTCCCTTTGCAACTCCAGCCCTCCCTCTCGTCTTGCACCGACTTGAGATGCGACAACGATGTCGATGTTTTAAAATCGCTGTTTTTTAACATCGATATTTTGTGATCAATGTTTTTTCTTTTCCGATGTTTTCTTTCTGAATGAAAAAAAAACAACATAATCACAATACTACTATAAATGTTAAAATATGAAATAATAACTGACAGTTACTCCTATATTCATGTGTTGGAACCAAAGGAACGCTATTTACACTATCTTCATCGTCAAAACTCTCTCGCCCGAGATAACCTCTACGCCCTTGAATTTCCTTTTTCTTCGTGTTCATGTCGCACATTGAGATAAGGTCAACAGATATGATGTGGGCGGAAGGTTTGCCCCTTTTTCTCGTACCCTTATTCGGCGAATTGATAAAAAAAGAACATTGTCAAATTAAATTTTAATGCTCACGAATTTAATGTTGGAGGTTACTAATCCAGTGTAAACATATCGATGTTCAAAACCATTGATGGTGTTTAGGCGATGTATTTATAATGTCGATGTTTTAATTTTGAACATCGACGTTAGTCAACATCGATGTTTTGTTACCGATGTCGCAACACTATCGCTGACCTGTCCTTTCAACAACACCCTTCACCTCTCCCTAACGACAATAAGCCTCGGATTATCGTTTTCATTTGACTGATTTTAATTATCTTCTACGCTCGTAGTGTTTTCTCCAACCGATATGTAGTTCCTTTCAGATTTTTTTGCGTGTCTTATTAGATTAGTCACATTTCACAGTTATTTTTCCGCTGGATTTGTTTTTTGTTTCCACAAGTTTCAGACCTCGCTCCGACCTTTATACGTAACTTCCTCACCGTTTCAAAATTCCGCACCCTTCTCCTCGTTTGCTCTGCCACCTCCCGCCGCTTCCACTCCGTCTAACTTCCTCTGTCTCCACGACCTTGACGTGGAACGCGCCTCCGCTCCGCCTCTCTGTCTCCCGCCCACGCGCCACCCCCTCCTCGTCCCGTTCCCTCGCCTCACCGCTCCTTCCATCCCCCTACCTCCCTCGCTTTGCTTTGCAGGCTTCGTTCTTCCCCACACTGCCGCAGCCTGCCCCGTTCCATCTTGTCACCTTCATTTCATTGCTTCTCCTGTTTCGCTCCGCTCCCCTCCGTACGCTCATTCTCCCTCTCTGTTTTGCCTCTTCCGTTCCCTCCCTGCTCCATTCCTTCCCGCCTCATGCTGACGCCTTCCCTTCCCGGACCATTTCATCTCTTCGCGAACCACCCACTATGTCGCATCCCGCATCCTGCCCGATCATAACCCGCCTTTCCGCGGTCCCATTAGACCTGACCCGTCCCACCCCGTTCCGGCCCTCTGCATTCGTTCCGGCCTGTGCCGTCCCGGTCCTTTCCATACTGCCCCATCCCATCCCGGCCTTCCGCGCAGTCCCGCTCCACTCCTTCCCGCCTTGCCCCTTCCGTCTCATTACGCCGTCGTCTCGCTCGCTCGTCGTGCCTTCTCCCCCCCTTCGCCTCCCCTCCCCTCCCCTCCCGCCCACCACGCATCGTCGTACTATTGCATTCAGCGGGCAGCGCCTGGGCCCGCCGTCTTTTCTTTTTTTGGCCGGCCGGCCGGCACGTCATCCCCGCTGCGTTGCGTGGCGTGCCTGCGCCGGCCGGTAGTGTGCGCGCGGCGGCGGCGGTGGCACGCGCGGAAATCCCACTCGGCGCCGGGAGCCTCCCCCCTTTTTTCGCCCCCTTTTTTTTCCCTCCCTTCCCCCCTCCCACGCCGCGCCGCGCCCTCTCTCCCAGATGGCCGCCTGCGCGAGGCGCGGAGCGGAGAGGGGAGGAGCGGAGGAGGACGCGGTGGCTGCGCGCTGGGTAGAGGCAGATCACGGCGGTTGGCTCCTCAGCTGTGCCGGGCGCGAGACATCGACGGAGTGTGTTGCCTCCCTGAACTGCTGACAGAAGGGCGTGGTCAGTGCGTTAACTGGGAGATGTTTTCGATGAGCCGTGTGGTCACGTCCAATACATTTCCTTGGTTCTGGAGTTGAATACGTTGGGGGCGGGACAGAGTGGGCCTTCCTTGGGAGGGGAAGTGAAACCGGTGATCCCGTGTCGTAGATGTACAAAATATAGGACTAAACTGGTGGTAAACATTTGAAGGCCGTTTCCATGGAAAGGGGGCTGTGATTTCTAACTGACTGGTTTGGAGAAGAATAACCTTGAGCGTCGTTGATAATAAAGAAGTTTTGAAGTTCCTGCTTTAAAGTCTTTCCCGCTTTTTATGGCTTGGATAAAAAATTATCTATAATGTACAAATTGTGTGTTTTCTGCACGGATGCTTTACTGAAAGCATTTTGGAATGGGATATTTCCGATTTGTTTTCGAACATTTCACATTTAATGTATTTGCTGAGTAATATACTTGTCACGTCCATGCAATCTTTCTTAACATGTCAGCTTTCCCCTATCAGGTGTTGGAGCTCAAATAGACATAGGATATTCCGGTTTGACATTCACCAAAGTGCCTTAATTTTCATAGCTCGGTTTTTATGATATTTTTTCTGCGAATTGTCTTGCCTTTAGAAGCCAAGTACCAGGGCTATGAATATAGAAAATTCAGATATAAAAAAATATATTGAGCTACATTTCTTTTCGCAACGCTTACGGACCGTAATAAAAAATTGGCGATTCGAAAGACTTGGTGGAATTTGTTTTGTTTCAATTTCATTCATCCAGTCATTCCGTTCCCATCATGTCTTTGATAAAGTAAGACATTACTAAATTTCAGTTTTATTAATGATAATATTTTGACGAAATGGAATACAAAATGTTTGTCTTCAGTATTTCAACAATGAAGATGTGTTGAATTAATTTACTTTCTACATGACCGTCTGATTGCGTTTGCCTTCCAGTGTTAAACTTACAGAACTTTCTGGGCTTTATAGTGGTTCTGGCGATACGACAGTTGTTCACTTTATGTGGCTGTGGGTTAGGAGCTTATCAGCAAACAGCCGCGGTGCGTTTCACACCTGGCGTTGGAGGCGCTTCCTGTTCGATAAGAGCCACAGCGTCGACGGCGCACGCCTGCGCCCGTGGGTTATTTCAATTCTGCCGCGAACGTTCGATGCGCGCAGTTGCAGTTACGAGGCAATTAACGCGCGTTCAACACCTCCGTAATTCGTAGCAGCGCTCTGTAATTGGAGGCAAAGCCGACAAGTGCTCAATAATAAAATTAAATTCATTAGTTGCCATATCTGTGTACAGTTAAAAAAAACTTGGCAAGTAAATATCAATGTTAAACGCAAGTTAACAGGTGTGTTTTTTGCAACCTTCCTCCTTACCTGTATCTTTTGCCGTCTTTTACGTAATGTTTCAGAATGTATGTTATTACGTGGCGTGAAGCGGATATACATGGAAGAGAAACATGATGTAGTTAAGTATATTTCTCAAAGTTAGGATGGCGTTTTAAAATCGAGTCCGACGCCTGACCCTGAGAAAACTAGCTATCCGCCTGTTTGTCATTGATTTATTTCGTTACGCTTGTTTTCGAGTAGCAGTGTGTAACTGGCGGGTAGCCTGTCACCAGAAGGCATCCTCGCCAAACGATATTAATTTGAGCACGAAATTCCTATTATTTTTTTTCAGAGTTATTATTTAAGCTTGAGGATGTTTTACAAGTACAGTAGTACTTGAGGTTCTTTTATTATGTGTGATATGGATCAGACACGTTGGTTTCATTGCCCAATAACGGAATGTGATTGTAGAATGTTTTATTCCTTAAACTCCTGCAGGGACTAACTTCTACCACGTTTGATCCTACGAATGTCTCTATTGTTATCCATCAGTCCACCCGTTCAGCAACAGAAGCTGGAGAGTGAACTGCAGTATTCAAAATTATCTGAAAATCGATTTCAGAGTTTTGCAGCGGCGCACAAAACGTTTGTTGCCCGCGTGATTGATAGCTTTGCTGGTGGCCAGAACATTCCACCTCTGGTGAGCAACAGTCACAAAGAGTATCCCCTTCATTGTGCGTCTGATTCCGCTATTTTATATTCCGTTGTCAGGGGAATTCACACTGAATGGAACTGTGTGTATTGCGAAAAGCCAATCTACCCAAACCCAACATGAATACTCACGAAAGTCTCCATAATGCCTTTAATGTTATCATTTCTCAGCTCCTGTATGCTACCTGCCGGACCAAGTTTTTGAGAGGATATTGAATGGAGGTAGTCATTCTATCTTGTACTTAGGTACGTTAGGTAAGCAATCTGCCCACGCGGTGGTTTTCTATCTCTGTGTGATATTTTAAAAGCCATTTGTGGTGAACAAAGAGCGATTCAGGCAGACTTCCTATGGATTCTGTTTCCCCTACCTCTCCTTCCACCTGTGTCCACATTTGTTTTTCGTATTATGATCATTCATTCCGTCAAATCGAGACCTGGCGAAGATCTAGGTACAGGAGTTGTAATAAAGATATAGAACACGTACTGCGTAGCTTTGCTCCAATTGAGGCGCGCCACAATGAAACTTGATGCGGCATGCCCTGGTCCAGTGAAGGGTTGTGGCGTGGCGAGGCTTTTGATGGCCTGGCTTGATGTGACGCTTCGCTTGGATTGGCGTTGCTTGCCTTATCTCGTGGTGGGGTGTGGTGTGGTATGGTGTGGATCGGCAAGGCGTGGGTTGGCGTGGCGTGGCGGGGGTGAGGCGAGTGAAGGTGGGGCTTAACGGGAGGGGTTGGACGGGGCGGGGTGAAGTACGGAAAAAGGGAAGGGAGGGGTGGAGCGTGGGGGGGCGGCGTGTGCGATCGTGGCTGCGGGTGGCGCGGGGAACCGGTTCAGTGAGAGTTGCAGAACGGGGGGGGGGGGAGTCGCTGACGAAGATCGCCCGCTCGCGCATTCCGAAGGCGACCGCCGCTCGCCACGCGGGGACTAGTGATGTGGCGTCGATAGCAAAACATCGATGTTGAAAAATAAAACACCCATGTTAAAAATATTTCGACTGAAAACCATCGATGTTTTGTGACTGGATTTGTTACCTCTAACATTAAACTCGTGTGCATTGAAATTTAAGATGAATGAGTTCGTGTTTATCAATTCGCCGAATAAAGCGTTTTTGCTGACCACGTCCTAATGAGCGTAATGAAAATGAAGAAAGAGGAAATTCAAGGGCAAGGAGGTCATCTCGAGGGAGAGAGTTTGGCCCATGGATAAAGTGCAAACAGCGTTCCTTTGATTCCCACATATGTGTGCTACTATCAGTTATTATTTCATATTTTACCTTTTACGGCCTTCTGATCATGGGAATCTTTCATTAAGACTGAGAACATCGGAAAATATAAAAAAAAACATGGATCATAAAACATCGGTGTTAATGTTCGGTTAAGTTAAACACCGATTTCTACAAAAAACATTGATATTTGAAGACATGGAGATCGATGTCGCATCCGTGGGGCAGCGGGGGCCGGTTTGGGAGGCTGAGGTCACTGCAGTGCCTCTGGCCGGGAGGACCTGCAGCTCGAGTCCCAAGTGTAGCGCAATTTTCGACACGGTCCAATTCAGACGTCTGAAGGAGAGTTCTAGCAGCCGGCTGCGCCGTCTTCTTTTAGGATCAACACCTGGCGAAAGCCGGAGCTGTACTCTAGCAAATGGGCCACGGTCGTGCGCGATCTTTCCCTTCCATTCCTCATCCCGTGCACATTCACCGCAATACCACACATGTCGGGAAGCCAGTGCTTGCTCTGGCAGTGGCGGCGCCTCGCTGGTGGACGATACCTCGCCGGATCTCGCTGACCGGAAGGGGAAGATCACCGCGCCCTCCAGCGACGGAAACATTCACTACACTTACGGGAATAATCACCGTATCCGTCGACACCACCCAGTAGCCAACGACTAATCAAACGAGCGAGCAAGCAGTCGACGCGGGAGAGGCGGGTTGCAGGGGGGGAATCGTCCAGGTTTCTCCCTCTGGCGACCGGGGTTTAAATGTCGGTCATGTGCAATATGTTCGCATGCGGTTGAAGCGGATTCGTGGCCGATTTTCTCGTGGCTCTCCCGATTTCCCTGCCTCACATTGCACCGTAGTTCCATCGTCATCCCGCGTTAAAGCGTCGTAAACGGCATATGGAGTTATTTATGTGACATTTTCATCGACGACATAAGGATTGTACTGGCACAGAAAAGATTGAATAGAAGTTTTCTGGAAGAAGGCAGGAAAGCTGGGTTTGCGGACTTTACCACGCAGCGAGTCTAGCAAGTTCGACTAGAGGGGAGCGAAGGCTGCAGATGGTGGATAGATTTTCACAGCGAGGAAACAATATTGATTTTCGCCATTTGAGGAAATCACACATGTGAAATGTGTTGAATATTAGATAAGTCGCATTAAGGACGTGGTGATTTTTTTAGGTTATTAAAGAGATTAGGGGGAGGAACAGGAGACTGACATACTTCAATAACGTTGTTTCAAAATATAACAATGGATAAAATATGAATGAATAAGATAGATACAGACATATTAGGTCCCTTTCGTGATGAATTTGTCATATGTTCATTATGTAAGTACGTACGTTAAAGTATGTAAGTTTAGCGTTTAAATAAAGCGATTAATTTATGCGTATTACAAACTTACGTTATGTAAGTTTTTATTATTAGTTTTTACCCTTGGCTTTTAAGCCAGTAAGAGATGCGATACTGACTCAGTCTTCTATATTATTATTATTATTATTATTATTATTATTATTATTATTATTATTTATTACTATTATTATTATATCATTTATGACAATTTATCACGTAAATAACGCCATATAATATAAAAATATATTCATCTTAAGAGAGATGTCATATGAGGACGGGAATTGACCCTTTCCTCAACAAAACAGCGGTAATGGTTACAGACTTGGGAAGTGATGATCGCGCGCGGTCCTTGACCTGTTATTTAATGTTCTGCTCCTACTTTCTCCTAGAATTTATAGTATACTATTTAACCATGGAAATGACTGATGGGAGCAGCCGGCCTCTAGAGATCTCATTACAGCTGCAGACTGCTCCGTCCCAGCCATGTAGGTGCTGCAATGAAACTCGCTTTAAGTGTTCGCTTTAGAAGAGCACAACCAGTCATTTGTCACTTTCACAGGGTGTTAAAATAATCTAGAGATTAATTGCTCTCTATTTTTCTTTTTGTATTCAACCAGTTGGACCCGTGCGAACCCTGTAACTTATTGTTTTAAAGGTGAATAAAAACTTCATGCTGGAACGCAACTTGAACTTGAACTCAACGCCCGTGAACCGTAAGTTCGACCTGGTATTGTTTGGATGAACGTTCTCATATTGCTAACCGAGATCTATATCTAACCATGCTAACGAGAATAACCAAAATAACTTAACCTTGCCACTTATTAAGGAGGGATCTAAAAAGCTCTCATTTGCCAAAGGCAGTGCAGCCTCACAAGTAGAATAGTTAGCGTAAGCGAGAGCTGTTATACCCAAGGTTTTTTGGGGTTCAAACACGATCGAAAGCGTGGATTTTTGAGGGCAACAACATTCTTCGTACTCTTTCCTTCCGAGAAGTAAAATGTCTGTTCCATGTTGTAGATTTATTGCATGTAAAATATTCTGAAGCCTGAAAGAAGCCTCTGAGCTAAATTCAATTCGCGTGTTTCGTCGCCCGAGTGATATCTTCTTTGTCCGCTTGATACTGAAATGGCGTACCAAAGTACCAAAATTTGCGTGGTCAGACAGAGGAGGCGGCCTGATGTCATACGTCTCGCCAAATAAAATATGCATAATTAAATTGAATTTAAGTAGAACAAATTGTGGGAGCTGCAAGTACTGGTTTAAGGACCTAGAACGCATCGTTTTCGATTTATGCATTGTTATAATGGGTTTCATCGTAACGTTGAGTTTTAATCGAAATAATCGCCTGACAGACTTCGTGTTAGACTTCTTTGTTTTTGAGCCTTAAAGACCAATTCGAAATGCACCTGTTAGACTTCTTTCTTTCTGAGTTTTAAAGACCAATTCGAAATGCACCTGTTAGACTTTTTTCTTTCTGAGTTTTAAAGACCAATTCGAAATGCACCTGTTAGACTTTTTTCTTTTTGAGCCTTAAAGACCAATTCGAAATGCACCTGTTAGACATGTTTCTTTTTGAGCCTT
>BOPP01000130.1:3510487-3533376 GCA_017312745.1 Gryllus bimaculatus
CTCTCCCTCTCCCTCTCTCCCTCTCTCTGTGTGTTTCTTTCTTCGCGCGCTCTTTCTCCCGCCTCTGCCATTGCCGTGCTCCATGCCGCGAGTTCTCACTCCTTCGCACCCATCACGACACGGTCTCCGTCTCCACTCTCGTGCTCTCTCTCCCCGCTCGTGTGGTTGGCTCCTGGAGCACCCGTCCCGCTTCCGCCACCGCCACCGCCACCTTCCTCCCGTCTCCGCCCCGCGCCCTGCCCTCGCGCTTGTGGCGCCGAGCGCTCTTCAAGCCCTGGACTTTTGTCTGGCGCCCTGAACTTTGACCTTCTCGCTTTCCTCATGTCTTGTCTTTCTCGGGTAACAACTTTCGGCGTGACTGCTCTCTGTAAACTGAAACTTTTTGTGCACGCGTGTTTCCTTATGTTCGTGCGTGGCTATTATTGTGTTTTCTTACGTGTTACATTTCTTTTCGTGTTCTGCGCCGAAAAGCTGGGTTCGCGTTTCAACAGAGCGACAGGGAGGGCACAGTGAGTGAATGGAGTGATCGTTTGAAAAACTGTCAATACCACAATTGTTCCTGAGTTATGTTACGAAGCCAATGGTCTGATAAAACAACAGTGGCAGTTCGCCCTTCAATGAGGCTGGAGCCCGGCGTTAAGCGCCGAACCTGCTTGTATTTGACTGCGACTTTCCTTCCCACTCGCCCCAATTTCCTTTCTTTACCTCTCACAAAAGAGACCACGATGACTTCACACGTCCCATCTCAACGAAATCTCAAACGCCTTACTTACTCCCTTGTATTCTCAACTCCCCTTATCCCTTGCACATTTCTCCTATCCATTTTTTCAGGTGTTGGTTTCACGTCTCGTAGCCGTTTTTGCATTGTCCCTTTCCTACATTCCCCTTGTCCATGCAATTTATACTTGGTCTGCGGTTACCAGCGTCTCTCAGCTGGTACTGAAGCGGGCATACCTCACCCTTATTTGAGTTGATACCGTCGCTGGATGTCATCGCACAACAGCGTTCTTCTGTTCGCCTTTCGTAACGAGGCGTCTTAATTCATTCGGCCTCATACTGCATCCCGAGCCGCCTCCACCGTCCCCGTCGCCTGCGCCTCCCCGTATATTCCTGCCGCTTTCGTAGGCTCCGTTGCCTCCGTCGTCTCCGACTCCGCCTGCCGCCTACTTCGCCTCTTTGCCCCTTCCCCGCCAGGGCTTTGCATCCCCACTCCGACGCCTCCCTCGCCGTCTCTGTCCATCGCCCCCTTGTCCTCTCGCGGTCCTCCTCCTCTCCGCCCACGTCACCCCCGTTGCCCTCGTTTAAGCCCTCTCCCACCCTCGCCGCCCCCGTCGCTCCGCCCCCGCCCCCACCGGGCCGCCCCGCCGCTCCACCGGCCCCAACCGGCGCCCCGCCCGCCCCGCCCCTGGCGGCCTCCGCCCCCGCCGCCTCCGCCCCCGCCACCCTTGCCGCTCCCGCCGCCCTCGCCTCCCTCTCCTTTCCGTCTTCTCCGCCCTTCCGCCTCCCCCTCCCCTTGGCCGTCCCGCCGCCTCCGCTTCCTGGCGGAATCCCCGAAACGGGCGCTATTGTTCCGCGCGTCGCCCTAATGAGGACGGCGGCGGCGGCGGGTGATGTATATCGACGTTGCCGCTTTTGTGCGGGCTCCTCGGGGGCGCCCGCCGCTCGCGCCGCGCGCACAAATGGCCCTCGCGTCGCTATTTATGATGCCCAGTGCGAAAAAATGTCTCAATGTACCGGACAGAAATATGTACTGTGTATTGGGGAAACCGGTCGTATCTAAGAAATAAACACAATGCACAAAACAGATGTTCTGAAAAGAACCTTATTCCTGTTATGTGGTTTGCGGAATGATTGGGGTACAACGTTTTCCGTAGAACCCATTTCAACAAAGTATGTTATTTGTTCTCCCGCGAAATAATTGGTCTTCCTGTTGTGAGAGACGGGAGGTCGAATGATTTCAACCGTGTAATGTGAACTATGAACTTTGATATTCAATTATGACTTCGGGTTTGCAAGGATTCATTCACGAAAGTACAAACTTTAAAAAAATGTACTGTAAATACTGGAATGAGTTCTGTAATATAAATACATCTCTGTATCTCTTCCTAATTCAATCAAATTCTTAGCTACTTGAGGTGACATATCACATTACATAGACATTATGGTAAAGAAAGGAGTAAGTGTTCGTTGTTTTCATTTCTTAACTTTTTTGTGAATTTATATTTTTGTCGATATACAACAAATGTAGAAACTAAAGTATCAACTGTGTGTGTTTAGTTAATGTTTATGAATTTACCGTTCTCACAACAATACCAACTGCAGTAAATTAATAACAACGAATCCAGCTTGCTTGTCTGGCTTCCTCGTTTTATTTTTGAACAATTTTTGTGTCAATGGTTTGTTTTAATGTTACAAAACCGTAATCTTTCCTTAGAGTGTCTCTGAAAAAGTTACAAACTTATAGGGCATGTAGAGCTATCAAAAATGACCACAATTTGCCAATCAGCATGTAATAGGAAATTGCATATAACGGACTTACACATGTCATACGGCACTTGCCTCTATTTGATGGGCAACTCCGTATGCACAGAAGTCCATGTTGGGTTCTACTGCAGCCAAGGAGATTTTATCTACTTGCCAAACATGTGTGTCGTCGGGGTTGCCGAACAGTCAGTGGTAAAAGTTACATTTATAAACACTTATGACTAGAGGGCGGGCTTTAATGAACTAAACATACCCAAAATAATCGATAAAATATTTTTATCGATTATTTTAATATATTTTTAAAATTCACTAATACTAGGGAAACATTACGTAAAAAATTGATGAAAACCAGTTCATACGAGCAACTCAAGCGGTTGAATATATTATTGATATAATAGAGACCTCTTCCTTTTCTTCAAGTGAAGTCATTTTGCTAACTTTTGATTTGGACTCTTCTTTACCAGAAAATCTGACTTACGTTGTCACGAAATCGGCCGTACCGTCAGGCGTCACAGTAACCTAAGATAACATACTCATAACGGCTGATATTACAATATATTCAATATTCCCAGTATTCGCAATATTCTCAGCTGATGAAGAGCTCCTTAATTAAAATAAAATAAAATAATGTTTAATAAAATAATTATATAGAATTATCAGTTCCTTTTTCTGTGTGGTGAAGCTGAGCGGCGCCTGAGTGTATTTAGCACGTAATGGAAATGGACCTGTGCCTCATCGGGGGCATGCGTGTGCGTTTCTGAGATGGGCGTAAGTACGGATTGTACTCATTGGGCGCTGCCTTTAGGTCAGTGACTCATTGATGTCACAGACAGTGGGGAAACGTGTTCTGCTGATCAGCGGCGGTTCGTTGAATTCGTCGTCGAACTCCAATTGCTACGGTGCCAGTGCATTGCTACGGTGACATGGACAGCCATGTAAACAATGTGCTTGTTAACGATTAAGGACCTAAAAGTAATGCTGACACTAATTTCAAGAGACTTCGGTTTGGGTGTACGATTGTTTGGTTCTAGAAATAAATTATTTCCGAAAAAAAATCCTTAAAGTGAAACAACGGCAACAACATAATGAGTTGTTGTGCACCAATCTCTCTAAGACTCTCTATGATCCAATCAAATCCATTTAAATGGCAGAAATATTTCTAATTAAAGCAAAAGTTTTTATAGTAATTCGTCTAATTATAAAAAGGTGAAGAAATAAAGCGTTATACGACTTCGACGTATGTGTACCAAGATTTCTATCGAATATTCTTATGTGTGTTCGACAACATCCGTAGAATCAACTAAGCGTGATAAATGTCGCCATTAGGTGTGTTTGTGTGCATGAAATCCGGCGTAATAAACAAAATGTGAACAGACACGCCATTTTTATAATTTTCTGGAAGCCTGTTTTCCTGAAGAACGACTGTTTTTAAAGGTAATCTAATATTAAACCTGTTTGCACACATACCGACGAAGCCCGTTCGTGGAACTAAAACCTGAAGTGTTTTTGGTTAATGCTATAATTTACGTCGAGTGATCCGCCAACAGAGACCACATGTTTGAATTTACTCCATGTTCAAGTTATGTGTTTAGATACCTCAGTGCGTTAGCTATTCTGGGAACAACTCGGCGCCAGGGTCTTGCTGAAGGCTCAAGATGTGCTTATGTTCGGTCCTACGTGACTTCCAACACGTCTGCACGCGCTCCATTTATCTCGGCCTTCCAATAAGACTACGAAAATAACCTTTCCATTTTTCCCAGACGGAGGAAATCCATCTTTACTCAGCACTGAATCGATAAACTGTCATTACACGGTCGCATTTGGAATGGAGCCGAGGAAGTCCCATTTATATTTTTTGTGTCAGATGCGGCGCACAAACACATTTGTGAGCGTCCTCCACGTGGGATGGAAAACAAGCGAGTCACGCGTCCCTGCGGCCGTTTTGGAAGGAGGCCCCTCCGCCCTGTGGTCCAGATCGGACACACGTCGGACAAAACCTTCTTCCGTCGACCGAACGTAATTCGCAGCTATAGCGTCTTAGTCGGGCAGATCTTACGTTCGCGACTCGACAGTAGATTTTTAATTGCAGCTGCTACTTAAGCAGATGGCTCGAATGCAATCGGTGCGTGGGTGAGAATTGCTAAGGCTCTGATCCACCGGTTCTCGATCATTACCTTAAAATTATGTCAATCTACAAATATACAGTAAAAGGTACTTTGAAGATCCATTGTTGATAGAAGTGTGGGATGAATCCTTCAAGAACGTTTTCCCTTCAAGAGCTTTTTGGAAATACCAGAGTGATTGATAAGTACATACATAATTTTCACTTTTCTAGACGTGAAGAAAGGCAATAAATTCTACTCTTGGCGCGCTTGACTTTAAAAACGTATTTCTAGCAAATGTTCAAGTTTTTAAAAGAAATGGAACTAGAACGCAATAAAGAGGAATAAGTAAAAAATGTTATTTGGGAAATTTTATAGTGTTGTGAAAATCGGATCCGAAAATAGGGTGAACTTGGTTCCCCAGACTTCTTAAAATGCCTTGGGCACTAGACATCTTCCTTTTCATATGTGCGTAAATGATGTAAATTACGACGACTCTTGCTATGACGATCAGTCCACTTACCTCCATCTCTGTATACCGGGAATCAAATCCCAGTCGATTTTTTCGGAATTTGTGGCGCACAAACGTGAACAAAGCGAGTTTGCGCCTGATTTTCTCTTTGCCATTAGTCCACCATTGCTGCATCGTCATTTGAATCACGTCAACCCTCAAACATCTAATCCAAGGGTTCCCAACCGTTTTCTTGAATCGAGTCCTTTTAAAAAAATGGTTTGGTTCATCGACCTCCTTCACGTGTTTCAAGAATATTGAGCATACAAAATTATTATTCTAAAAATAATTATCCCTAAGATAACTATTAGACAAATAATAAGTATGGGGGAAATTGTTAAATATTTTTGTAATCAATGTAATCTTGATCTTCATAATACCGCTCTGTCGTCGGAATATATTCGGATATTGATCCCCAACCGACCCCTTAATCAACACTGAACCCCCTTAAAATGTCATCTACCCCATGGGGTAGATAAAGCCCTCGTTGAGAACCCCTGATCTAACCCATTCATCCTAGATACGGCCGAAGAAACTTGGGTAGTTAGGATCATAGTAGAGATAAACAACGGAAATTGGACCGTTTAAAAGAACGAGTTTTGCCCTCGTGTTGACGTGATTGAAACCACCGTGCGCCGCTGGATGCAGGCGAGTGACAGCAGAGCCGGGGACGAAACCTCCTTTCGCGGCTGCGCTGAGCTGCTGCGTGCGGAACCTTGACCTGCGCCCAGGGCCGGACGCCCGGACGGCGCGACGGCGCGGGAACTGGCGGCGGCGGCGTCCAAGCGCTGAGTCAGTCGGTGTCCAGGCTCCGCCCCGCCCCGCCCCGCCCCGCCCTCCGCCCCGGCCCCGCCCCCGCCCCGCCCCGCCCCGCCCCGCCCCGCTCCTCACCGCCCCGCGCCGCCCCGCGACAGATGTGGCCGTTGAGCTCCCGAGGTCGCCGCACGGGGCGTGGTGCCCCTCGCCTCAAGTCGCACCTGTTTCTTCAATAATTCATTTAAAAAATACTTGATTTAAAGCTCCTCTGATCGGGTAGTGTCTGTTGCAAGTTATCGAAAGAAAATGCTGTCAGTTGTGAGTCAACATTTGGCAGTTAACAGTGACTGGCAAGTGTTTACACATCACTGTCGGCATTTTCTTTCGATAACTTGCAACAAACACGGCCCGTGTAGAGAGACTTTTGCAGTTGAAACAATTCAAAGAAATTTTGCGACGAAGGATAGAAGGAAATGAAGGAGAAAAAAGGTAAAGAGGGGGACAGAGAAAGTGAAAGATGGACAAGGTAGAGGAGGGGATAGAAAGTGTAAAGTCACGAGTTGTAAGTACGTAAATGTGTCCCTAATCTTCCTCTAAGATATAATTAAACAATATAAAAATATCGCAAAACTAGATTCAAAATACAATTTGCATGAAACATTGCGTACAAAATGTAGCTGAATATTAGGGGAAAATAGTCGTATGAGTGTAATACGTGAGAACATACGAGTAAACTTCATTAGAATACTTGAAGCACATGTTCCTTGCAAAAGTTAGGGAGTACATCATCTTACAAGAAAAAGTGTAACGACAATTTTTAATCTGAAATCCTATTTTCACTTCCGATTGCTAATGTCATTTTTGGTAATTTTGTTGTTCAAATAATGTATATGAGGATATGGATGTACTTTGTAGTACTGATCTACAATTATTCTCACTAAAGTAAGAATTTGAAAGCGTATAAATAGGAAAGGAACGTTTAGAATTCTTGGCCTATGAAGTGGAAATAAAGCAATGGTACATCGCTGCCATTTGACTTGCATATTTGTCTCGGTTCTAAAACATGATGATGATTTTCAACTGTATATACTTTGAAATTATTAATGTATTTTTTGTTTATAATAATTTCATGTGTTTTAGTTGTATTTTATTTTTATTGAATATTCTCATGTTGTTCGTGCTTGTTGAATGTTATGAGAGAAAAAAATCTTGAGGCGAAAGTTGTCTGCTTGATGACAAGCAAAACCGCCACGAAAATTAGGTCTTTTCGGGAGGTGAACGACCTCCACACCGCATTGTGACTCATAAGGAGCCTCGGGCTTGCGTAAGGCCGTGCCTTGACTACGCGAGGGCGCACATGTATGCCACGTCGTTTCACGCTAGATATTTGGAGAGACACTCGAGGAATTAGGAGGGCAGGAGATTAGACGCATGTCGATAAAGCACTGACACGGCCTGTGCATAACACTTAAAAGGGATTAATTGTGGAACGTGGCTAGTATGTTTCTTGAGGGCACTTAAAGGTTTGAATTGTTTGCAGTGTCTTAAGTGCAGTTGTTTCTGGTTTCATCATGGAGGTATTGTTACAAACTTTTAAGTACTACACTTCACATGAGTTTTTGAACTCGTGAAGTTTTTTGTCCTAAGGGAGTTTGTAGTAGTACCAGTTTTGATTGTACGGATATTACTTTACGTTTATGGTGTTAACAGAACTGCGATGTTATTTTGTAGCTGTCGTTGAATTATAAGACGATTTTTAGCGTGCCAAAACTTGCAGCCTTTTGTGACATAAATAAAAGTGCCAGTTCTACAGAAAGCGCATCGAAAGGAAACTTGCATTTAACGGGAGATTGCGTTGGTCGCGGCGTGCGTTTGTAGCTTGTTTGCTCGGATGTTTCGACATCTGCGAACGGCAGGAGAAAAGGGACGCGAAAGCGCGGGCGAGGGCGTTGACCCGGGGCATCGGCGTGCTTTCGTTGCCTGCCACATAGTAAGTCCGTTTCCTCGCGTTGCTGCGTTGCGTCACAGAATTAAGAGCGCGCAGGGGGCGGGCGGCGCCACCTCGCGTTCAGGCCACCGGAGGACGATTATGTTGATGCGCGGATTATGCGGTGATTCGCGTCAAATCGCCCAGCGCTGCCGCGTCCTGTTACCTGCCAACGGATGGGCCTGTCGGGGACCTCCGGAGCAGCCGCGCAATTAGCAATGACGGAGTATGAGGCAACGCGCGCCACTGCACGAACGGTTCTCCATGAGGCATTACCCCGAGGAAGAGCTCAGCCGACAACGGGCTCTGATTATCGCATAACCATTGCAACCCCTTCCCTGTTCCACGACTTGCGAAGAATGTTGCTGCTATGTTGGAATCTGGTAATGATGCGACTAGTTTACAACATTTGGTTCGACGCAGTATATTATTGAGTGAAATAACAGAAATCACAAATGTTTGTTGGAACTAGTGTGTTTACAAGACGATAAGTAATTGCAAGAAATACGCGCAAATGTGAATAAAATAAGGAACGTTTCAAACTAATTTTAATTATTTTATTCGATCCCACATTTTTAGAAAATCCTATACGTACTCTTTTTCGATGCCCTGATGAAATTTCATTAATTCTGATGACAATGAAGATGCTTTCTAAAATTCAAGATTAAGCCGTCATTTGTGCATTTAAATTTTTAATAACATATTAAAACTTTAATATGTCATGTTGTCGGGATACTCGTAGGCCAATTGACTTTGTCAAAATCTATTTCTTTTCATGACTGTAAACTAGTTTGTTACTCGAACACGAAATATTTTACTGCCTCATCTAGCACTAATAATGTATAATTAGATTTAATGTGCACATGTACATTAGTATGCAAAAGTCAAAGCTTTTTTGGTCACATCTAGAAGAAATAAATGAATGATCTTGATGGACTGGTGATTATGAATACAAGATATGAATGACGAGAGACAAGGGAATGGGAAGAACTGTACATTCAATCTACACTGATTCAACTTAATGTACAAAAATTTGAAGCTCTTTTTAACGTACAGGGTTTCATGTACAATTCATTAATCTACATTAAATGTAATGAAGTTTCTGACAGCGTCGCTGTGGCCGAGCCAATTGCTAGGCGTGGGGGAGCGAAACTTCACCGTCTGGTCCTCGCGTTGCTCTCTCGCAGCTTCCTCCTTTTTCCTCCTCCGCCGTTTTGTTTCTCTTCCTCCTGTTTTCTCGCCCGCTGCTTCTTTTGCCGGCGGAGATAATGAACGGCTTCGCGACCGTCAGTGAACGGCGACTCTCGGGGAGCAGACGCCGGCGAAGGAAAGAAATCGATTTCCAGAGAGTGAGGGAACGGAGGTCGAACGAGACATTCACTCAGAGCAGATGGTGCGTTACGGTCCTGCTCCGGAACAGTGTCAAAATATTACATTGATATAATGCACTAATATTACAATATTTCTTTGTATCATTTCTTATTTTTAAAATAATTTATCTTAAAATATTCTATGGTTTTGTAATTGAACCTGTTAACTAATGTATTTCGGTCTAATTTTTCCTGTGTGATTTCCTTAAAATTATGTAAGAGAGTATTTTAAATTAAAAACATTTACTTGACTTTTTATAAGAATGTATTGGTTTTGATTTCCTATTAAAAATACATTTTTCAATTCTCAAGTATATCCAATTTTGACTAACAGAAAGCTGGTTAGTTGAAATATAGATGGTTCGTTACTGAAATGGATGATATTGTGCGATATGTGGTGTCTCGCTAATGCCTTTATCGTCCAAAGCAGTAGGTGAAAATATCCACGCCTTTCTCGGGATACATATTCGCACACTTTAGTGTGCGTTGCCGCAGCCGCAGTTGCCGCAGCCGCATTTTTTGGAATTGGGACTTCTAACAATTGCGTGTACTCTAGACTACGATGCGCAAGTACTGTCAAAGTAATAAGTAACAGCATAGATAAGAATGTAATAATGAAATTAGGATCAATATTAAAGAAAAAGTGCATCGAGAAGAAAAAAATATAAATATTTATATTTTAGCTATTCCTACTCAACTTTCTTACAATACTTCTAGAGATATCTGTCTCAAAATTTTCCGTATGTTTGCGTGTGATGGAAGAGCGAGGAAAAGGAAGAGCCACACTGAGAGAGGCAGAGTGCAACAGGGAAAGAGAGAGCGCGCGTAGGCACGTCACAATCTTACTTCCAAGTTCTTAGACTGGATTTCATTTCAGTCATCCTTGTTAGCCGCCAAATTGCACAGCATTAGGGCCTAATTCCACTAGGTAACAAGATGATAAGGACAATTTAGACGTTAGTTGAACGCATAAGGGCCTCCCTCCGACGGTAATCCTGTTTAAGAGCAAGGAAACGTTGCACAAAACACATGCAAAACTGGTATTCCCTTCTCTGTGCAGGGTGCGCAGTGTGCATTCCTAGAACAAGCGTCCCTTGGTGGAGCGGAAATGCTTTTAATGTCTTGATTTAATTCTAATGGCTTTTAATTTATTTAGATTTAAATGTCTTGTATAGATCACGTTCATTCATAAAAACGGTTGTCTTCTACGCATTTCAGTCTTGATTTATGAATTTCTGAATATTTCATTCACCAGTCCATGGAATATTTTCTTAAGAACAGAATAACACTTGACATTTATAAGTTTTCAGAAAAGAAAGAAAACAACGATGCAACGTCGAATTAGAGAGTAAGGAAGACGATTTAGACTGATCGTTTTATGATGTCGTAAATCTCGTAACCGTCATTGTAACTGTGATGTTTTGTGTATAGTCCTAAAACGTATGTCGTGTCAGGTTGTCTTTAAAAGGTATCTCCGCTCTCATCTATAACTTTCACTCATGGAATGTGTGTATATTCATTAATGTAGCGGCCCAGCTGACTTGCCTGGAGTGAATGAAAAGAATGACAGAAGTCGAGGAGAAAGCGAGATGATTGATTTCTTAAAGTTGCTTTGTACTGAATACTGCAGTGATTAACCACTATTCGCCGAGTACCCGATGCTAATAATAAATAAATATAATCAAAATCAAGTTTTATTCTCGATTGAGGAAACGTATCGCAGTGTCGCGGCTGTAGGGAAAAAAGTCGCAACCGGAAAGGGGTAAGTCTAGAAACACCGGAAGGAGCCTGACGTAAAATAGGAAGACTTACATACAAGATTTTACTCGACGAAGTATCGCTTTTTTCCCTGAATGGTATGTTCACGAGGCAACTACTGTTGGTTCTATGAAGCTTGGTGTATGTTGATTTGGTAAATAATGTTATGAAACTTGTACCTACAATAATAAATTTCTTCTGTTTGTTTGAAGTTCTATTAATATTTGATTTTTTTCTTTCGTTCACATTTGTATCTTAATATCGACGTCATCAACAAAGTGTCTTCACTTTTAGTGTTTGGTATTTAAAATGTGCATATTCTGCTGTGTGTTCCAGTAAATAAAAATAGGTCGTAAAATTGTCAACGAAGTCTGGTTTCCTATTTAGCTGTTGAGTAAAACATTGTTGTTGCCTACACCGTTTCAGATATCTTCTTAAATTAGCATTTGGTTTACTCGTTTATATCTGATTACTTTTTTGATTACATAATTGATTCAAAATTAATTTTGCATGCATGTGTCAGGGACTTAGAGTTAATTTCGTTATTTAGTGGTTTTCGATATCACCAAAATGGCAATGTGAATATAAATTCTCAATGTTTTTTGTTTCACGCTCTTTGCGAAAGGAACATTTCGTTCGAAAGAATATTGTGGGCGACATAGAATGGTCGAGGGCGTAACATCAGTCACACGACCAGTGATTTTTCAAAGTGGCCGTCCTCTCTCGCAGGAAAAAGTGAATCAAACGGGATCGTCAGCGGACGTTAGGTTCCGGTAAGATGTATTTTATTATCATATGGCTCATATTTTCCTCCATCCAGGCTTTGAAGGATTTGCCTTTGTTTGAACTGCTCATAAATTCACCAAGAGAGTTTCCTATTTGAGTCACGTACAAAAGAAGAGGGCGCGGTTGGAGGATGACAGACAAAAATCGGAGTTGCATGGTTTATAAGCATGTGAGCTCTTACACATGACGGTTTCTCAGAACACTTGATATTTCCCTTAGCGAAGAGCTAAAAATAGTGTTGTAGATGAATGAGGATTAAGGAGATCCTCTGAATGCCACCCATTTATTTTTAAGGTTTTAGAGAAGGAAATGTTAAAGAAGGTAATGCGAATTGAATTGCGAATTGAATATGTAATTCAATTTTAATGCCAGTCAAAAAACTTTTGAAAAATTACTTTGGGAATGACGAAGGATTTTCTTGCAATGATTGTAATTATAATTTTCCGCCTGAGATAGACTATGCGAACGAAATACGAATGAAACATTTTTTTCAAAATATTCGCAAGAAATTATTGTTTGCCATTTTGGTCACATTTAGGTTTAACTGATAGTTCTCTATTGCTTTACATTACAATAAAATACTACTTGCATTAGTACGATGAAGCAATACGTAATTAGGTATACTTAAGTACGTATTTAGTAGGATTGCGTAAAAGAGGCGCATCGTTCGTGCTTGTTCTTTCGGTAGAATTAAAAAATAAAACATTTAATCGTGTGTGCGAATAGAAATAAAAAATAAAATATTATTGGCATAAATACGAATCTGGCATCGCATATTATATTACTATTTAATTCGTTTTGTATCAAATACACTGATATGGATGCTATCATCGTACGAAGGTAGAATAGCAAGAATTAGTGTATCTAGATGGTAACTCTTTTACTTCCTAATGGAACTGCCATCCTCGAAGAATAATAAGAAATCATGTTTTACGGCTCTTGTGAAATCTTTATCACCATCACCATTAGCAGATAAAATGGATAGACAACGACGAAACCAAAATTGTTTCAAAGACTTTTTAAAAAAAGCAGCCCCGTCTGTCGCTTGTTTTCCTTCTCGAGTCGCCGTTCATTGCCCTCACAAATTTAGCTTCAGCTCAGATTGAAGTTTCTCCCACAGCAGGGAGTTGGATTAGTGCCGAAGAAGTGACAAACGATTCTTCTCTTTCGGTGGCACAAAGGTGCCAACGGCTGAACTTGTTTGCTATTGCGTCACTTCTGAACTGGTGGTAAACACGGACCACTAGGTTGATAAAACAGAAGAGGTGTGGATGGTAAGTAGAGCAAGGATTTCACCTTGTCACGAGAAGAAGACCCCGAAATACTCATTTTCGCGTTCAGTGAGTTTTGGGGTACTGAAGGATACACGCATATAAGCTTCTAGAGGCACAGACAGTTTTCGATGAAAAGGCATATTCTGTTTCTAATGGGGACGACTCGTTAATGTAAATGAAAATTAGATAGTAAACACATAAATAACGTAATATAATACTGAATAAATGTAATAGAAAATAAAGAATCTATGTTTTTGTTTGTATTTTCTTAACATAAAGTTAAAAAGTTTCGTTTTAAGAATGTACTCCAGTGCGGTATTGTTATACTCCCAATTTCATCTGCCTCTAAGGCAGAAATTCGTTTTGGAATATCTGTTTTACGCTTAAGGCTAAATGCACCGAAAAATACTTGTAGGAAAATTCAATAGATCGCAGCACTATCACGAAACGAGAGAGATGAAACTTGTACCTACGAATAATAAATTTCTTGCTGTTTGTTTGGAAGGTTCTATTAATTATTTGATTTTTTTTTCTTTCGTTCACATTTGTTATCTTAAATCGGACGTCATCACAAAGTGTCTTCACTTTTAGTGTTTGGTATTTTAAAAATGTGCATATTCTGCTGTGTGGTTCCAGTAAATAAAAATAGGGTCGTAAAATTGTCAACGAAAGTCTGGTTTCCTTATTTAGCTGTTGAGTAATACATTGTTTTGGCCTACACCGGTTCAGATTATCTTCCTTAATTAGCATTTGGTTTACTCAGCTTTATATCTGATTACTTTTTTTGATTTCCGATAATTGAGAATTCAAAATTAATTTTTGGCTATGCATGTGTAGGGACTTAGGAGTTAATTTCGTTATTTTAGTGGTTTTTCGCATATCACCAATAATGGCAATGTGAAATATAAATTCTCAATGTTTTTTGTTCATCGCTCTTGGCGAAAGGAACTTTCGTATCGAAAGAATATTGTGGGGCGACAATAGATGGTCGAGGGGTAACATCAGTCACACGACTAGTGATTTTCAAAGTGGCCGTCCTCTCTCGGCAGGAAAAAGTGAATCAACCGGGATCGGTGCAGCGGACGTTAGGTTGGTAAGGATGTACTTTTATTATCATATGGCTCATATTTTTCCTCATCCAGGCTTTGAAGGATTTGCCTTTGTTTGAAACTGCTCATAAATTCCCCAAGAGAGTTTCCTATTTGAGTCAGTACAAGAAGAAGAGGGTCGCGGTGTGGAGGATGACACGACAAAATCGGAGTTGCATGGTTTATAAGCCATGGTTGAGTCTTACACATAGACGGTTTCTCAGAACACTGATATTTCTCCTTAGCGAAGAGCTAAAAAATAGTGTTGTAGATGAATGAGGATTAAGGAGATCCTCTGAATGCCATCACCCATTTATTTTAAGGTTTTAGAGAAGGAAATGTTAAAGGAAGGTAAATGCGAATTGAATTGCGATTGAATTGTAATTCAATTTAATGCCAGTCAAAAAACTTTTGAAAAATTATTTGGGAATGACGAAGGATTTTCTTGCAATGATTGTCATTATAATTTTCCGCCTGAAGATAGACTATGCGAACGATAATACGAATGAAACTTTTTTTCAAAATATTCGCAAGAGAATTATTGTTTGCCCCATTTTTGGTCAATTTTAGGTTTAACTGATAGTTCTCTATTGCTTTACATTACAGAATAAAATACGCTACTTGCATTAGTACGATGAAGCAATAACGTAATAGGTATACTAAGTACGTATTAGAGAGGTATTGCGTAAAAGACGGCGCAATCGTTCGTGCTTGTTCTTTTCGTAGAATTAAAAATAAAACATTTAATCGTGTGTGCGAATAGATAATTAAAAAATAAAATATTATTGGCATAAATACGAATTGGATCGCATATTATTTACTATTGTAATTCGTTTTGTTAATCAAATAGACACTGATATGGATTGCTATCATCGTAGCGAAGGTAGAATACAAGAATTAGTGTATCTAGATGGTATCTCTTTTACTTCCTAATGGAACTGCATCCTGAAGAATAATAAGGAAATATGTGTTTGCGGCTCTTGTGGAAATCTTTATCACCCATACACCATTAGCAGATAAAATGGATAGACACGGACGAAACGCAAAAATTGTTTCAAAGACTTTTTAAAAATAAAGGCAGCCCCGTCTTGTCGCTTGTTTTCCTTCTCGAGGTTCGCCGTTCATTGCGCTCTCACAGAATTTAGCTTTCAGCTCAGATTTGAAGTTTTCTCCCTACAGGCGGGAGTTGGATTAGTGCGCGAAGAAGTGACAAACGATTCTTCTCTTCGGTGGCACAAAGGTGCCAACGCTGAACTTGTTTGCTTTGCGTCACTTCTGACCTGGTGGTTAAACACGGACCACTAGGTTGATAAACAGAAGAGGTGTGGATGGTAGTAGAGCAAGGATTTCACCTTGTCACGAGAAGAAGACGCCGAAAATACTCATTTTCGGCGTTTCAGGTTGATGGTTTTTTGGGGTTGATGAAGGATACAACGCATATAAGCTTTCTAGAGGCACATGACAGTTTCGATGAAAAGGCAATATTTGCTGTTTCTAATGGGACGACTCGTTAATGTAAATGAAAATTATGATGAGTAAACAGCATAAATAACGAGTATATATCACTGAATAAATTGTAATTAGAAAAAATAAGATCTAATGTTTTTTGTTTGGTATTTTCTTAACATAAGTTAAAAAGTTTCGTTTTTAAAGAATGTACTTCCAGTGCGGTATTGGTTATACTCCAATTTCATTTTCTGCCTCTAAGGCACGAAATTCGTTTGAATAATCTGTTTTCCGTTAATGGCTAAATGCATCGGAATAAATAACTTGTAGAAAATTCAGATAGATCGCAAGCACTATCACGGGGGGAATTTCTTTGACTGATAACGTCTGAACCAATGGTCCGATTTTCGATCTGTAAAGGCATTTGACGGCTTTTTTAAAAATAGAATTCACGCTACGTAACGGTGCGCCTGTTTCCAAAAAACTTCTTATCAAAAATTCAAATTTGAAATTAGTTCTGAACTTCCGAGAAATAAATTAAAAAATGTGAGGCTTATAGCGCGATGGCGACATGCTTGCTGGAATCAACGCAGTGACATATCATTGCAAATCGAATGAATTAGAAGCGTCGTAACGTGAAATTTACGCAACAACGCTCGTTCCCCCTCCCCTTCTGCGAGCCGTTGCTGTCACCCCGATTATTGTTGGGCCTCTCCGGTCGGCGGCGTACGGCATCGCGCCTAGGCCAGGCCATGCGGCGGTGCGGCCAGCCCGGCGGAGCGGGCGGGACTTGCGGGATACGTTGAAGGCCAGACAGTCGGTTTATGCTTTGTCACTTTTGCATCTCATACAACTTTTTCCCAGATAGTAATAGTAGTACATACTATTTTTTACATATTTCCGTCTTCCTTTGAATACCATATTAAATTGTTTGAAACATTACTCAAAATAATCCGATTCCTATTTGGAAATGGTTTTTAAGAACAATTGAACTAATTCTGTAAATTCACCATTAGTCCATCTTCTCACATCTTATTTTGATATATTTTTACTTCTAACGGTATTCCGTTTTTCATTCCACCTTACTGCTAAGATTTTCCGTTGTCTACATACCGGAAAAATGACGCGGAGTATACGCACGAGCTTCTTTATCCTACAATCTGACTTTTTCATCTGAGACCGGCCGTTTTCTCTGCTTTAACAGGAGATTATCTGGTGAATCTCTTTTCGCAAGTAAAATAGCGCGAAGATATTTTAAAAAATGTTTTAGACTTTGGACAAATTTAAAAAGGTTGGTAAAATAGCGCGCCTGGCGAGCTGCAATCCTGACCCACTCCGTAACAAGCATCGAATACAGAATATGAATCATCCCAGCTTATTGTAAGGTATATGATATAAAATAAATGTTATATTGTATAATTTTGGAAGGGAATATAATAAGTTCCCGGTGCGTCAATGTCGTACAGACCTACGTGTAAAAAAGAGCATGAATAACAGACTATTGATGCATATTGGCTATAACTCCTAAATTTGGAGGATGTTTTCCGCTTCAATTTTCTTTCTTTGAAAAAAGTGGATTTCATATAAAGAGTTATATAGAGTATCTATTGCAGTAATGTAAATACCAGTTTTGACGTGACTATGAAGTGGCCCACAATGATATAATAATATGAACATTCACAGGCGTTAAAAACCAACGAATTTTTTTCTGTGGTTGGATCGTGAGAATATACTTTACGGCTAACGACGTTTACGCGAACATAATGTAATATAAAACTTTCCCCAGAAAAGATAGAAAATGAGGCCTTCTTTTCAATGTGATTGTTTCTGAAAATCTTCAGAACGTATACGGTTATATAATGGACTCTGTTTGTACATATAATAATAATATAATAATATAAATAATAATAATAATATAATATAATAATACATAATATATAATAATAATAGTAATAGCAGCGTTGTGGAGTAAAAAATGTGTACTTATAGTTTTTTGCTTATATCGTCATTTGATATCTTCCTTCGATGTCCTGAGATTCCACGATTTATAATAATTTAGAAACTTCTTCCTTTATTATTTACGGAAGAAAATATTTTCCCTTGCCACATATTGGAAGTTGAGTTAGTTTTCGCCATGATTTCTTCCTGTGTCTTGAAATGTTCGAATTGGAATAATTAGCTATAGCAGGGCATCCTCCCAGTTTTTCTTTTTGTCGCCCAATGCAATTTCTCATTCTGGTTTTCGTGTATATATATATATATATATATATATATATTATATATATAATATATATTATCACGATTCTACTGTGTGAAGTCCTTCTCATGTAACGTTTTCGTGTATTTTGCACCCCTTCCCAAAAAACAACGGCGTCATGCGCCGTGTTATGCTTCATGCCACTTATTTATTATATTATTATTATTATTATCTTATTATGATTATTGGTCGTGTAGGCCATTCTGACCACGCTACTCGAATAACGTGTGTAATTTTTTCCAGAATCAGATTATTTCTCCTGTATCTGTCAGTATGACAAGGTTGTTACGCCTTGAACGAATTGTGAATTATGAGAGGATAGGATGATGATGTTGAAGGGTGATAGGACAATTACTGAAATAAACTATGACAGGTTGTAAGAAGTGATATATTTTTCTGCTTGGAATTGCGCCAGTCAGCTTATGGAATCGTGTTCGAAACTTTCCCACTGCAAAATAAAATGGCCACTTTTAGTATCTATACATGTGCATTCTATTCAAGCGTTCCGTATGTATTATCCAAAGTCTAGTGATATGAGGGAGGCTTACAAATCTTGGGACAATACAATCTTTATTAATTGTGAACACAGAGGTACTCAGGTTCTGATTTATGTAATTGAATTGTTTTATATTCTCTATTGATATCTGCAAGTATATTGTTGTAAACTCTAGACAAAATCCTATTATGTACGACGTAAAGGCACCATGTATAAGGTATAACTATAATTAGTGGCTTGCAGCAACAAAAATGTTACTGATGTGAAACCATACAAAGGTATTTCCAAATATGAACCAACACTACTCAATAACAATAAAATACTCACTTTTAGTCCAAATATAAATGTTTATTTTTAATGAAAACAGTCTTGATGAATACTACAAACACAAAGTATAGTATGTACATACAGTTGAACTGTTATTTACATAGGAAGAACACAAAAAAAGTAATAAAATGCTGTCCCATAATGTGAGTCCAGAATGGCTAGTGCTAACATCTTCTTGGAGCCGTATTGTTGGCATGTCGTCTGCTGTATTGTCAGCCTGCTCGGGCAATATTATAACAGAAATGTGCAATACATTTACCTTTTTAAGTGAAAATCGAAACAGATAATTGTTTTTGAATTTTTCCCGAGTTCATGGATATCTTACCATTGTCATCTCTCAAAGGACCCGAGACTGCACAGTTTTCTTTCGATTTCTATGCGCTGTGAAATTTTGTACTATACATTACCGAAAAGTTTTTTTTATAGGAAATCATGTGCCGAACGATTACTGGTCGTTGCGTTCATATTCACTCAGTGATATTCTAACACTTCAGTTTTGGAACTTAAAAACTCACTGTTCTCTCTTTTACCATCTGTAACCTCATGCTTGCGCGAGCTGGGTGAAACGACGACTGCTTTCGATAGTATCGATTGCAAATCGCTCAACAAACGTCATAATGAACAAATGGCTGCGATAGCATTCAACCTTTTAATTAGTATCAAATGTATTTTTATTCTTTAAAATAGGTTACTAAGAACAAGTTAAAACGCTACTAGGTTTCACTGTCACGAAATTTAGTGTGTAGAGAGCTTTTTGTTTCTGAACCAAAATACTTTTGTCGATATACATATACACTTACACAAGAGTCATTTCAAGTGAACGAAAACACTAGCAGTTTCCTAGGATTAATGAACCTTCCTAATTAGGCTCTTCCGAGCGCAATAGTAAAATTTAATGCAGTTTTTAAATATATACTCATAGATCTCGTCATTCGAGGATCCAAATTTCAGGTAGGAGCACTTCTTTGTAGCAGAAACACAAGTTTCTGTATCATTTTTTTTCTCCCAGAAATCGTCATCGCGGTGAATAATTTCATGATGCATGTCCTTTGGGGTACATACAACTAATGGCAACTTCTTTTCCCTGCGAGTTGAAGCTGGCCCTGAATTTGATAATAATAATCGCTTCTTTTTTTCAATTTCAATGACTTTTTGTCAATGCAGAAATTTTTTTATGTTATTGCATGCCTCCTGTATTGACATGTTTTTTGCTGATTTGGGACATTTTATTTCTAATATTGAATCTTTCCGACCAAACCATCAGGGGAAGCTCCAAGAAACCATGAATTGGGTGTACAAAGAGACGCATTTGTCACAATTAGACCTGTTTTTTTCTTGAAACAATCAATAGCGCGTGATTCATTCTCGCTTCTGTACATCATGGCACTTGACCGGAAGTCACCATACAGCAGTTTTGTTGGCGACAGGAGCCCACTTTTAAACTGCCTCTTACAAACATATCCGAAATTGGACGCGGTGAGCCTGTTTTTTCTCCATGTGCCACTCTCAGATTCTGCCTGCCCTCTTGTTGCTATTTCAAGCTCCACTATTTCCTCTTTATTAAGTGACAGTTGCAAAATCTTCTTCTCTTCATTGTTGTAGTTCGCTATCCTCCATGTCACCTGCATAGCACATACACCGTAGTCAAGCTAAAACCCTTTCTGGCTATCTTTATGATACGCTGCCCAGATCTTACTTTCCTACCATTCTTTCCCTCTTGCCGTGCTTGAAGAGCGACCTTCTGCAAGCTGCTCTTCGTTCTCTTCTTCTCGCCTGTTTGCTTTACAATAGAAGCAGGACTTCATTCGACATAGATTTCATTGTCTCAGAGTGCCAATACGATTTTCAACTGAAAGTCTAAACCGGCAGCTTTTGTTCTGTGGTAAAAGAACACGTTTGCCTCTGTTAATTTGTTTTCCCCAGTAAATTTTGCCACTAAAGACATGAATATTCTGCAGCGTTGCTAGTGCTGTTGGTGATAAGTTGATGACTTTTCAATACAACTGGCTGCAATAGAAATCGTGCTTTGTCGCAGATTTCCTTCTCTTCTTTGGGCAGGTCGATAGACTCACCTATTTTGGAGCAAAAATATGGCTTGCAAATCTGTGATGCCAAAAAGTTGTAGCATAAAAGAGCTTGTGCGTATACTCCGCTCATTCTTTCCGGTATGTGACAACGGAAGATCTTAGAGTAAGGTGGAATGAAACGGAATAACTTAGAAGTAAAATATATCTTAAATACGATGTGAGAAGATGGACTAATGGTGATATTTACAGAATTAGTTCAATTGTTTAAAAACCAGTTCCAAATAGGAATCGATATTTTGAGTAATGTCTCAAACAATTTATAATATGGTATTCAAAGGAAGACGGAAATATGTTAAAAAGATAGTTATGTACTGCTATTACAGACGTTTACGTCGGTCTGTAATAGCAGTATAGCATCTCTAGTTTGGTATCTGTGGAAAAGTAGATTGAGATGCAAAAGTGACGAAAGCATAAACCGACTGTCTGGCTCACGTATCCCGCAAGTCCGCGCCTGCTCCGCCGGGGCTGGCCGCACGCCGCCTGGCCTGGCCTGGTCGTGCCCCCGCGCCGACAGAGGGCCCACAAACAATCGGGTGGGATGACGCAACGGCGCAGAAGGGGAGGCGGGGGGCGAGGCGTTTTTCGTAAATTTCACTTTACGACGCTTCTATTCATTCGATTTGCATGATTGTCACGGCGTTGGGATTCAGCAAGCATGTCGCCATCGCGCTATAAGCCACATTTTTAATTTTTCTCGGAAGTTCGAGAACTAATTTCAAATTTGAATTTTTGATAGATTTTTGGGAAAGGGCATCGTAGCGTGAATTCTATTTTGAAAAAGCGCCAAATGCCGTTTCAGATCGAAAATCGGACCATTGGTTCAGACGTTATCGGTAAAGTAATTTTACTTATTTTGGTGCTGCCACGTGGTGGCCACAAATTGTACTAGTGTCGGTAATTTAGCCTTAACCAAACTCAAGTTCCTTCCACGAGAACAAACAGATTGGAGGTTTGGCGCTAGCTTCCCATTATTCTTTTACGCCCACTCCACACTTCTGCGCACCCTTACCCTTTCGTTGGACCCGCTCCGCCCACAAGCCTAATCCGCCACCTCGCACACTCCGTTCACCCAGCCCACCTATCTAGTCTTCCACACACCCACCTCCCCCCGCCCGCGTGCCCACTCACCCACCCCAAGTCCGCCCAGGCCGCTCACACAGGCCGCCTGCCCTCCCTGCTCATCCTCACCCATTCGCCACATCGCGCCCCCTCCCGGCCCCTGGCCTTCTTGCGGCGGTCGTTTGGGCCTCGGATTACGCCAGGTGTCGTTGACGACTCCAGCGCTGGAGGCGGCCGTTACGAAAGCGCCATTGAGCGGCCGGGCAAGAGCGCGAGAGCACGGCGTAGAGCGTAGCGCCTGTCGCCAGCCAGCCCGACTCCGCCAGCGCCAGCGTCTGGAGACGTTGCAGATCGGGAGTTTCTATTTATTCTTTCCTTTTCCCAAATATCGATTCTTTCTTTTTTCGGTATTTTAACCTCTGCTTCAATTGGCGATCGCTTCTTCTTTCTTTTCAACCATTTGATCAGAAACGTGCCTTTATCCATTTCGGATGACCCTGCGAAATCGCTATACCACTTTGTTCTTTATACCTGTACTTTCTCTTTCGATGCTCGATTTTTATTTTTTTTTTTCCCCACCTATCTACCATCGTTTCCTCGCGTACCCCGTTTTCTATTTTCACCTTTTTTAATCCTTGCTCCACATTATTTCCTTCCCCGCGTCTCCGCCTCTGTCTTCATCATCACCTTTGCCATCACCTTCATTTTCACCACCATTTCCATCGCTGTCGACTTCCCGCCTCATTACCCAACATCGCTTTCCCCATTCTTATTCCGCGTCGTCATTCCATACACCCCATCTCTTTCTCGTCGTTTCCTCCGTCCGTCGCGACCTCCTGCTCTCTGCTTCCGCAAAACTCTGCTCGGCACGTGGAGACGCGCGACCACTTACGCACACGGCGCCCGGGGAGGACACGGCAGCGGGAGGGAGGAGCGGGGGGTGACAGAAGGAACGAATATAGTCAAAGAGCAACTTTCGCTCCGTGCCGCCCGCCCCGCTCCACCCGCGCTCCGCCCGCTCCACCCGCCCTGCCCGCTCCGCCCGCCCGCCCCGCTCCACCCCGCCCTGCCCGCCCCGCCAGCGTCGCGACCCTACGGCAT
>BOPP01000130.1:3540554-3558160 GCA_017312745.1 Gryllus bimaculatus
CGTTGGCCAGCCCCCAAGCACTCGAGAGAGGCCGCGGGCATGCGCCGGCGGGTGAGGGAGGGGTTTGGGGAAGGGGGGAGGAGCCACCTGAGCCTTGAGAGCGGTCCAGGAGGCTTTGAAGGCGCGGTCGCCAACCTTTCCCCAACGTCGTGACGAAGTAAGTCACTCGCCACCAAGGACGCCTCAACACAGTCGCTAGACCAGACCCTGCACCTAGGGTCCGCGGTTTTTGTTTTAAAATGTGTGAAATAAATCGCAATTCAACATAATATAATAATTTTTAAAGAAATAATGAGAATATGATGATAAATAGAAAATAATAGTAGGAAGTTTACATCTACGTAACGCAGGCGGCTATAGAGCCAACCGTCCCGCGTGAAATGCTTTCAAATTATGTCGTGCCGCGGAAGGGAATCACAATAAATCTCATATCTAATATCAGTATTATTGATTGCTGCTTTCATTTATTCATTTATTTGTTGTCCAGAAATGGCCTAAACACGAAAACGAGCCAAAATGCCGAATGGACAAAGAAAACTAAAAAGAAATTAAAATGTTTCTAATGTTTGTTTTATTACGGCCATTGTGTTATTTTATTAATAAAGGAAATATTCAAAGGTATAAGTGAAAGACGTCACTTTCATACTTATTTGTGCTAATTAAAATATTAATATATTAACGTTAATTTTGGATGAACGTAGTGGTTGTTTCTCTAAAACATGTTAGTGGTTTCAGAACTGAATGTAAAAAAATATGAAAGTCCCAAATGCAAGTTCACGTTACTCAGTATGTAGTTATTGCTGCTTGGAAAAACGTTTTGTTGATTTTTGAAAAATGCATTTTTGTTGATTTTTGTTTAGAAACATTAAAAATTAATAAAGAGGACAATTAGAAGATGAAGTATTGAAGTGCGCCACGCCAATTTTTTAAAGACTGAAATAAATGAAATGACTAAACTCGTCGGATAATGCGGAGTGATCCAAGTTGTGGCAATTGCTTGTTCACCTAAATAGTCTCTTACTGATGATAGTCAGGGATTGCTGAAGGTCTATGATAAATATGGCGTCCCTCCCTAATTGAGATATATTGAATAAATTTATTTCTATACTTTGGAATTTAGTGTTTTAAAATTGAAATATTTAGTCATTTACGTTTTGTCATATTACAGGCGTTTTAATTCTGATTGCATGTTTTAATTATTCACGAATATTAATTGATTTATATAATTGCTTTCACGTCTTCTTGGTTTACGTGTTATGCTTCGCATCAAAATTACTTACTTAATCACGAGTTTGATATGTATGTTTTGTATATGTTTGATGTATATTTTTTGTTGATGTATATTTGCTTGATATATACATCCGTAGATTGATGTATATTCTACAATATAAATATTTAGAAAAATTGTGTAGTTTTTATTACGCATGAATTTTTATTTGCACCCCTCAAACAATTGTTTTCTTGACGTGGCGCTCCCAAGGTGGGCTGGTTTTGCGCTAATACATCGGATACTCAAAGCATACAGCCATCGGATACTGAACTCATAAGTCTTCTCGGCATAAGTATTGCAAATAATCGATTAAAATACTTTTTCAACTACTCGTTGAGCTACCATACATTGTACATATGGTTACAGAGGGGTCATAAAAAGATTACATAGATATACGAGGAGGCTATTTCAGATTATTCTAGATCACATGAAATACTACTAAAACACATCTTTATTAACAAAACACAATTCCAGTGATTTGGCTAGGCAAACGTTAACGCACTCGTTGACGAACGTCTTTTAGTGCGGACGGTTTTTGTGGGTCTTAATTGGCCGAACCTCTTATTTACATCCAGAAGCAAGGAGCTAATCGGATGAATTCTTGATCTGTACAAAAAAAAAACGTTCAAAGCGCTGAAAGAGTCCGCTGGCGCCGACCGCCTGCTCAAGCAGCTCGTTGGGGCAGTCGTTTGCCGTCTTCCCCGTCTGCTCGCATTTCAAAGCTCCCATTCAGCCCGCTGTCTCTTCTGTCTTGTTCTCCAGGACGAGCTTCGAGAGGACAGATCTCCCTCCGATCTTGAGCTCATTTGGTCGACTCTGCAGTGCACCTTCCCTGCTCGTTGTTCGAGGAGGGACTTTTTCAGAAGGGCAGTGTGTATTTATGAGTATTATCATAAGCAAACGTTTTCCCACTGATATTTATCCAACCAATGATTGTTTTCCAACGGGTGTTGACATCTTGTGAAAGCTGAGTACCCGAACCCAATTTACAGTCGGAACAAAACTGCTTTTAACGTAATATTATTCATAAGCTACACGTTTTTAACAGAAATACCAATTTAAATGGAAGCTGCTAAAACTAGTTTTGTAAATATTTTTACCAATTAAATTGATTCATTGAAACAGTTTTGTAGTGTGGGAACGCGGATATAACGTCATGAACACAGAGTCTTCGTGTTGCCCCAGAGCAGTGACAACAATAGTTCCAACAAGTTGACCTATTGTGTAGAAGACACGTTGGCCTGCCAGACACGACGTTGAAATCCGTGTTGATACAAGGGGAAATCCGGGTGACATTCGTCAGCATTAGTGTCTACTCCTTCTTTTGTTACTCATTCAGGACCTATATGTTCCTTTCTCTTTCCTTTCCCTGCACAGGTAGTATATGAAGATGAAACACTTTCCGTCAAGGGAGTCGTGTTCATCGACAGAGTCATTGTTTCTTTTTTTGTATCTATTTCTTTTTTTCATTTTCTGCGATGTATTATCATATTTAAGATTTGATATTCCATCCCAATGGTATTCTCTGCATTTTTATTACCAATTCAAATACTACTGTACACTCGGAACAAAAAATTCCATTTTCTATTGTAGTGTGTTGTCTTTTAGGTCAGGTACATCACTTACCTCGCACATTTGAGACGAATAAGGAATGACAACCCAACTTGTACACGATTATTTATAGTAAAACGTGCCAAACTTACATGTTGCTGGCAATAATTTACGTAAATAGTGCTGAAGGGAACAGTCTCCGATAACCATAAAATCATACAAATTACAATCTAAACATGTTTCTGCAACTTTTAATGAAAGGTGACGATACCTTTATAATTGCATTGTCGTCTTTAATTAACATTAATATCTCACATTATCTAGGACACTCACTTGTTCCGCGGCAAAGTTTATTCACTTTAAGAGCAATCGCTGCGGGGCGTCCGTGGCGAATATGAGTTTTACGCTCTGCGGATCGGCGTTGGCGCCTTTGGCATCTTGTCCGCCTACGTGCGACCTGCTGCAACACAACAGGAAGAGAAATCTATGCAGCCGCTTGTCTGTAAGGTGATCGCACTCCGCTACTACAGCGAAACTGCGATTTCCGTGATTAATCCTTTGGAAAAAATTAGTCCAAAATCGTTTGCACAAATACTGAAGCAATATTTTCCATAATATAATGTAAATTCAATTATTCAATTCCAGTCACTCAAAAATATTAGCGAATCATACGTTTTAATCGCGAATTCTAGCGCGTTTCTTTCCTTTATCAAAGGCCCGGCACTGGAATGTTTCTTTGCTCCCAAGGAGGCATGTTGAGGGGTCGCACTCGACAAACCCAAAAAGCAATGAGTTATTAGGAAATATTTCGGATAAACACCCGAGATTATTGTCACTCAAAGAGAAATAAAATCAAGGTGCATCACGAACGTGTAAGATACTTTGTATGTACATCCGAACTCAGGAAATGAGTGGCCAAATCAGGCTGCCAGACGAATATGGTACTACCCATTTATAACTATACAAAAGTAGAGAGATTAAACGAACACTAAGGCACAATTTCGATTGAAAATGTCATCGAAAGCAAAGTCGCACGAAAAGTAAGGCATACGAAAAACGAGGTTTCACTGTACGGTGCGCCCTAGCTACATCTGCATTGTCCTCGATTTTAAAATATGAGCTGCTTGTGTCTGTGTAATGCATGAGGCGTCGAGGCGATCACAGCGGCTGTGTTGCAGCGGGGATTTCGCTGGATTGAGAGCGCGAACGAACCATCTCGGCGGTAGACTAGTTTCAGTAACACGTTCATTCTAAATGGCTGACGAGTACTCTATCAATATCAATAAAAACAAAGCCATTCTGTAGGAATTTGAGGAGATAATGTTAGATAATTATAGCATGAATGGTATTTACAGTGAAAGAACTTCCATTGCTTTTCTGTTACAAAGAGCCGCTCTCATTCATTTAAAATAACCCGTGAATGAATTTTAGAATAGATGAAACGAATGCAAGCTGAGCGAAACACCGCTCGCGCCGTTGAGTGGCCGTCGCAGACCATATTCGGCCACCGCGTGTTGCTCCGTCCTTCGGCGTTGTGCGACGCGCTCATTCCCGGTGTTTACTACGTTAACTGGATTACAACTCCAACTCCACCTGCCGTTTGTAATGCCCCCGGGGAAGTTGGATGTCGCTTACAGCAATCTCGCTTAGAGAATTTCTCGAGCGCCGCACCGACTAGGGGTGGGAGCTGGGGGGAGGGGAGGGGGAGACTGTGCTCCGCCCTCCGCACTTGGCTCCCCGCGGAAGTTGGAGCAAGTTGCGCCAAGTGCCGTGGAAGAGGGCGGCGCTTGCGGCAGGTGGCAGGGGCGTGGGATCGCTCGCGGCGACCTGCGACCTTCCGCCGCGATGACAAGCCGTGCGTCGCCACTGCTACCAACAATGTGGCCGCGGCGGTCAGCCTGCTGCAACTCGGGCAGGGACAGCACTAGCAGGCGCCTTCCACGAGATACAAATTCGAATGATCTGGATATTGAACCCAGTAATGTTCAAAACACGTTCCACCAAATACGTCACGGGAAAAACAAAAACAAAAAACAGCTGACCATATCTTAGACATGTAAACTGGTGTGGACAAAACAAAAAAGTAACAACAAAAACAAAAAATGACGGCGCACAACTATTGAGACATATATCTTTTTAATAATTTGAAAAGGGTGAGCAAACACATGAAAGTGCATTAGAAGTTTCTTGAAGTACAATGCACTACTAAGTTCTTTTGAATCAATTCCAGTAGCGGTCATACGCTTTGGGTTATTGTAGGTGGAAATATGGTTACTGAATGTTTGCCGGAGGGTGCAACAATGCCTCTGTCTGCAGCTGCCTGTATTCGGAAGCAGCTGCAGATGCCGGAATTCAATTGTTTATTTTCTGTTTACTATATACTATAGTAGACTACTTATAATGAAGTGTAGTATATTCTAGCTCGTTGCGTTTTCACCAGTAACCACGGTGTAAGTCATATCTTACACCGTGCCAGTAACCTAGTGTATTTCAGGTTGGTACGTGAGTATATTTTGATTCATTATAAGAATATTAATGGCAGTTCCTTGTTATAATTACCTTTTTGTATTCCTACACTAGCAGGGAGTAGGATTTGGTAAAGAGACTTTTCTTTATTGAGCTTGGAATACAACTGTTCATTTACGAATCATTTTTTTTTTTTGTCAAAATGACTTGCTTAGGGGTGATAATAGTATTCTTTTTCGCGAATACAGACATAATTACAACACGCTGTAGAAATCTTCTGTTCTCATTTCTGCATTAAGAAAATGCTAAGATTGCTCTGAGTGTTGCTTCTGATCCTAGATTCACTATCAAAAATTTTGTTGTCCTCTCTTTTTCCTATGTGCGGGAGGAAGAGAGCTGAGGGAGGTCTCTTTCGTCAGCATCTCAATAAAATCATATATGCATTTGCCTATGTGTACGTTCTACTATTTGTACTAATAGTACGTTCTATTACTTAGGAGCAAATTTGACTAATTTTCAAATGTTGCCAACCAACTATTGTAATCAAAAAACGATAATGATACTGAGGCTCAAGAAAGGGAGTAGATTATATGTGTCTCCTATATGAAATATACAGTTTTTACTGTTTTGTAAGTGTGTAAAGTATATAATCATTGCGAAATTTTGTGTATATTTTGGCATTTTACGAATTGCCTATGATTTGTAAAATAGAACTATTACCAACATTAGTAAAAGATAAATTACAATCAACAGTCAATATTATTTAAAGAGATACACATTTCTGTACGTTAATATGTACGGTTATTTTTCTTCTATAACCTTACCACAACACTACAGGCTTTGATATTGCAAAATGTTACATGAATTAATATAAATATATTAATGTAAATATGTTAATATAAATGAGTCATTGTTACAAGTTAAGTTAGAAGTCATCTGTTACTTGTCGATTGTAGTCACAAGAATCAAAAACGGTAATACAATTTGAGGTAATTACCTGCACATTATTATAATTTCGGAAGCCGTCAGCATTTAAAATAATCGTTAATATACTACGAGGTGGGTATACAAACAATACAGCTCTTCCGAAATAATATTATTTTCTGACCTTAATATTCAAATAGTTATTAATCTCGTAACGTTTCTTGAACGATGACCTTGCTTCCCCCTCTCTAGCACAATAAACAGTTGAAAGCAGAAGCTTGCAGCGAGCACTGATTACAACATTCCAAACACATCTTCACTGGCGCGAAACAGAAACTAATTAGAAACTAATTTCTGTTGAAAATTAGAACTTCTGTCCGTGATTTATCCAAAGATCTAAAGAAATGACCGAATTAGAAGATCTATCACAGGAGATACCTCGAACTAGAACCTCGCAAATTATGGAGAAAGTTGCGAAGGCATGATTGATTCTCCAAAAAATGACATTGCTTCATAAAATCTAGTGGCTGATTTCGTAACTAATACCCCCACTCTACCCGCATTTCTTCAATCCATCGTTCAAGAGAAGTTTCGCGAGTAATATCGGTAGTATGAACCTACTATTTTCAATTAGTCACCAGTAAGCAAGATTCTCATGTCATATGTTTTCTTCCAGGTAAGTTGCTGTTCATTGTGTACTCCTCGTCGAAGTATAAACGTGCGTTAACAGTAATGGTGAGTGCAGTGTCTTCAATTGTTATCTTTCATAGTTATGTCAATTATTTTGTATTCTAAAACGGCTCAGTTATGTGTTGTATTAGCACATGTAGAGATGAAATTATAATCAGGAGGGAATTCTATGAAATTTTGTAATTTCACTTGTTAATATATTTCTGTTAAGTACAGTAAAACTTTTAGTAAACATCTTCCAAATATTAACAATATTTCAAATCCTCTCAAGTTAAAAATATTTAATGGCAAGGACGAAAAACCATGAAAAATTGAAAATTGAATTAGAAATTTTTTCACTGTTTTGTCCGTATTTCCCGAAGTGGGTTAAAAATGAATTCCCAAACCCAGATTGATGCAATTAATTAATTCATCTCGAGGTTGCAGATTAGTCGCAGGACAGTTCAGTTAATTTTCATTACTTACGAAATAGACGATGGATAATTGGATTCCCGAATGATGAGAGGTTCCACTATCTCTAAGGTTTTATTAACTTCTTAACTTGTGAGCCAAAGAGAAAAATCTAGTATTCAGCCTAGTTAAGTACATTTTTAAGTTAATAAGAAGTTATACTCACTCGAACCTTATTACAACAAAATGTTACAAGTCTACCTCTTTGCAACGAGTGAAAAATTAAAAGTAAACCTACAACGTTGCAAAACCTTGCGTACTATTATTTTATGTCTCATTCAATATTAAATAACGAAACGCTGTACCAAAGCTTTTTAGCACTGAAGAGATCTGCAAATCTGGTGGAGAAAATGTCTGTGTTTGTTGCTGGACATTGCATTTATTCACACAAGTATTTATGTGTAAAAAACAACATACTGCTACTCGCCATTTTTGCTTTGGGAAGTTGTAAAATCACTCTTACATGTGCTTTTGCTTTACGACGATAAGTAAATTGCGTTCAGTAGATCAATCGCAATGCGAGAGCTGAACAAACGACCGCAGATACACGTTATTTTTATTTATTTTATTATATTATTAAAATTCTGTGTTTATATTATAAAACTGCTTAATAATAGCAAGTGATATCATATCTAGAATCTTTCATTTAAAGAAAAATTCACATAATTTGTGCTTGAGTAGAAAACTAAAACTTCATTCGAAGCGAAATTGCTTTGTGTTTTAATTTTTAAAGATAAAGAAAAGATATTGCAGTGCTTCTCTCTTCCCCTCCACATCCGTTCTTCTCCCTCTTCCCCTCCCCTTCCAGGCCGTCTCCACACCGATCCGCGAGTGGTTTTTACAAAAAATTGAAGCAAATCGATAAATGCAAGATGTATATGGAATGCACTGTGTAATGGATGGCGAATAAAAAGTTTATTAAGGTAGTTGGGCTCAGCTTGCTTAGCAAAGCAAATGCTAATTTGATTCGGCCAGTCTGTCTCGCTTGGCTCTGGCATTTCCATGTGGACGATGAGATTTCGGCATTTCGCCTCAGCATTCAATATAAATCATCCGTGAGTTCAGCCAACGCAATATTTCCAATGCATATTACGTACATCAAAATATAGACAGAGAATCGTGAATATTTCAATAATGTGACCAATATTTATGTCTTTCTATTTAAACAAATACGCACATTCTACACGTGTTACATTTATCCATACTTCCGCTGTTTGTCTATAAAATACCCCCCTCCCAAACCCACAGCGCAGGCGCCCTTGGCTGTCGTTGCCAACACTTCTTCATTCCTTGCCCTTCTTACCCTTGTCCACGTCATCCCTCCTCCGGAAATCGGAGTTTTTTTTTCGACAGAAAAATTGTTTTTGCCGGGCCCTGGAAACAAAAATTCGATAAATCTTGTTTATACTTACATTACATTATTTCCTCTAGTAGGTCACCTTGTGTAGGCAGAATCCACACTTTGTGGGACCTTGAGTCCGAAAAATCGATTGACGGCCAATCATATGTCTGTCTGAAAAATCTGTAAGCAGATGCGATTCCGATTCTGTTCATCAGACCGTTGAGGAAAAGGTGTTCGATCACAAAATTCTGCTATCGATATTGTAGATAGTACTAGATACTTGAAAGGAATTTTGGTGATTCGAAGGTAGCATTGCAAAACTCATCGGATTGCATGAACATTGATGCTAGTGCCATGCGTTCCATAGTTGTCCATAGAGCTATCAACAGGACTCTGTTGAGGAGAATCCATGTTATGTTTACGGGTATTTTCATCTCGTCTGCATTTATGGATGCCATATTGGAAAACTACCTTCATCGTCATAACTATTTGCAAGTGCCCATGCTTCTTCATATTAAGACCTTTCTTGCTTAGATACCTGCTGCGAAATATGTCTTTTTCAACCTTACTGCCAAATTCTTACTGAGATTATGCAATTTGCATATCTTGTTAATCTGAAATAGTTGTGAATTGGTCACTAATCTATACAGAGATGAATATGTTTTTAAGTTCACCTTAACACATAAATACCACTTATCAACAAGATTTTATTTATTATTATATATAAAAGCTTAGCCTACTAGTTTTGGGGAAACTTCCACGTGCTTGTGTATCATACAAAAGAAAAATATATGTTTTGAAGGAATTATTACGTACAAAATTATTTAAAACCCTCTACAGCTTGCCTAAATGAGCAGAAATATAAGAATAGATTCATAGCATTATTGTGAATCGCTTTACTTCCTTCTCAACTTTCAATCTCTTGCAGATATGTGGGTTTCTTAGCTTCTTATTCTTAATTTTATATTTTATTATTTATATTTGATTATTTAGACCCTAATAAATAATGACAATTTATTTTGAAATTTATACGTGTTTGTAGCGCTACTAATAATAGAAAAAATTGTCAAAACCTACGAGTAGTACGGTTTATAAGTAATAATATAAAGTTTTATTTATATTGTGACTGTAATTACCTCAAAACATTCATCTGTCGTACTAATTATCACAAGATCTCGGCTAAATCTACTAACAATAAGATGGCCTGCAACAACAATGCCACCATACTTTAAGACTAAAAATATTAATGTGTCTGTTTTGACCATTGAGTATATACCCGTATTTGTGACGTTCATTAAACCAGCGAGTATGCGGGTTGTCACCAAGCAATTAGCGAAATGAAATCGCCTGAGTTCACATTTCATTAGTGGAGTGGTTCTCGTGTGTGTGCTGTGGTCATTTAGGGCGCAGCCTTCCTACAAATTGAGTGCAATCTGGAGAGCCACTTACGGGGCTGCCTGGCTGCACTTTTCAATATTACCTGTGAGCTGTACAAAATTAATGAGCAATTGTTACAAAATTATGTATTGATTATTGAGAGAGGATGTTGTGTTAATGAAATGGCGGCATGTATAAAAATGTTTTTGTTCGCACACAATTTCGGAATCATACACTGAGAGAACGGAATTGATCTAACAGCATTATGTTGATTTTTAGAGGCTTTTACATTAATGATATGTTATCAGGGATTTTTTTTCACTCTATCGACATCCTTCAAAAAAACTTTTTATATGCCAATGTATGGTTAAATTATTTTAAGTAACATTCTTTTTCAATCGAATTTCATTTGTATTTTGCTGTATTACAAGAGTGTAACGTACCTTTGTTTGAATATTACTAGTGCCTGAAGCGTACAAATCGATATTTTCTACACTATGTAATTGAGAAGAAAAAAAATCTTCTAATGAACGTATTATGAAGTTTTTTATCTTTCTTCACTGGTTCTGCAAATTTGTACGCTCTTTGTGCCGTGATATTTTGGAATAGTTTCCCCAAGATTTCATGTTGCCGGTGAGATCTATTGCTGGAGAGAGGAATCGGCAGTATTCCTGGGACAAAGCAGACTACCTCTTACATCAATAAACGTGCTTGGTATTTTTGTCGTATTTTGTACTCTTTCCCACAGGCTTGAGCTCCTCTTTTTAAATCTAATTCTGAATCTTTGACTGATTGAAACAAACAGTAAAAGATGGCATTGAGGAGTATCACTCCTTGTGTCTGTGAGACTTTGCGACTAGATCGCATAGTGAAATTCCAACCTCATGACAAGCATTTAGATTAGAGTAGTCTATGAGAATTGCTGAAGCGCAACGACGTAAAACACTTCGTGTTGCGTTTATTGCTAATAATTGAGACGCGAAAGATAGGGTCACTAATAGCAATCCATTTCCAAGCGCTGAAATTCCGTTGTTGGGTTTTCCTGGCTTTCAAGATGACCAGCTTCGCGCGTATTTAAGGGTATTTTCACACGTGTAAGATTTTGTTTGATATTAAACAGTCAGTACCATTTTGATGTTAAAGTGACATCTTCGGACGTCTCGTATCTGAATGTTTCATGAAAAACACTTTTATCAATATGAAGAGACCTGCAAATCTGTTGGGATCTTTTGTGCATTTTATATCTATTTTATGATAAAATATTGTTTATCTCTCAGAATTTAATTAAAATTTAGTCCGTAAAGAGTAATTTTATATGCGAAATCCATTATTGTGTGCTTTATTGACACGTTATTTGAGTTCAGCTTACAATGGGTGGTTTTACAGCACATTCTATCAGTGGAATTCGATCACATCCGATATACCGCCACGATCAAGTAAAACTTTTTGCGGCGCGTGCCCCACAAGTGAGCGCTGATCAAAGGCAACACATCACCCACTCGCGCCCCATGGTGGAGCGCTGCTCGCAAGAGGGAGCAGCGAGGGGGAGATAATTTTATCTGCGCGCGACGGATCCGCCACCTGAGCAGCTCTGCGAAGGAGGCAGGAAGGAAAAGATATTCCTCTTGGAGGGTGTCTCCCGCCCCCGCCCCCGCCTCTGCCGCTACTGCTCCTGGCATCGCGGGGCTCCCCGCCCCCACCCACTTCCATCCCTTCGCTGTTGCGGGCTACGTCGAATTCTGCCGCTGTCTGGAGGAAGTTTCTAGAGGTAGGCTTCTTTGATCGGCTAACAAACGGGCCCCGGACCGCGCGCGATGTTTCCTTCCCCTTCCTTGCCGTATCCTCACCCCTTACACTAACATGCACTACACTGCGTGCGGAGTGCTCGTCCCGGATCGGAGGAGATACTTTGAGGAGGAGTACTTCGCAAGCCGACTTGTAGGTCGCTGTCGGATCTCATAATAACATCATAACATGCGGAATTACGCCGCCATACGGATAAAACATTTACAACACTAAGGAACCAATAACTTAGGAGTTAATGTGTTCTGTAAAAAAACAAATAATCCGTTGTTGCCGTGGTCACGCTGCGATGCTATCACCGCTCCCACTCCCCTCATCCGAAACGCAATCCCTTACTCACTATTGTGTTCACCCCCCCCCAACCCTGCCGTCGCAGCCGCCACTCGCGTTCCATCCCTCCCAGCCGCTCCCTTCGCCCCACCTGCTCCTCTGCCGCTCCCTCCGCCGTCGTTGCTCCCAACCGTGCCGCCGCCCCCGCTCCACCCCATCCACCGCTGCTGCCGCCGTCCTCTCCCCGACGTCGCCCCGCAGTCACTCGCCGCCTCCGTTTTCGCCTCCTCCCCTCCGCGCTGTCACCTCCTCAACCACCGCCTTTCCTCGGGTCTCGACCCCCGCCGCCGCCGCCTCGCCATCGACCTCCGCCTCTCCTACGCGTCTCGTTTTTCGCATTCTGGGGCCGCCCCGCCCCGCCCCCTCGCCGCGCCGCGCGGGGCGGAAGACGGAAATATACTCTTTTGTGAGGAGAAATCCCGTAACTCGCGCGACCTTGCCCGACTACAAATAGAGAATGTATGCCGCGCATTCCGCTAAAAGGTCCGACGCAGCCCACTCGCCCGAGAGAAAGGATGGCGGACGGGAATGGTGCGGTGAGGGATGTTACAAACGGGGCGACGTCACCAGGGGGGGGGGGCAGAATTATTATGCCAGAAATTTAGGGTTTCTAAAGTCTACGTTTTGTGTTATTTGAATGATGTACAAATCCTTTTTCCGTCTTGAAAAATGAAAACGTACATTTTCGGGATGCAATTACGAAAAGTTTGTCATCCCTTTCATATTCTTAATCACGTCATTGTGAAAAGATTGTCAAGTGTTGAGCAAGCCGAAAATTTTGATGGGTCATACATTTTGGCGTATCGTATGTTGCGTTTTTTGGGGTAAATGCTTTTGTGATTAGTAGTAATTGCCAATAAAGGATTTCTTTCACTAACGTTTTCGCACTATTTCGAGCGAACAGATGAAAATGTATATTCTAGGAAAACGGTGATCCGTATCGAGTGTGTGAAATCCGGTTGTATCGTCGCGTATTTTGTATAGCTTTCGAATGTCACACCTTTCTTTAACATCTTGGTGAATAGAAAAATAGCTCGTGTTAGTAAACATTACCCTTTACAAAGATGTTCCCTTTGTACAGGTTTCATTCTTGCGCTCCGCGGTCTGTTTGGTAAATAAATTTTTCTCGCAACTGCCCTTAGCGAAAGTTGTGCTTCTACAGCTGGCAATTAGTGGAAAGTCTCGCAAATAGTTTCTAGGTTCTTTGTGTGCTTGCTAAGAACGCGAGTTACATTCTAAAAGCGTCCACGACAGATGTGATCTGATGATGCCTGTCTCGACGGCGCCGGGGCTTGAAGCAATGTCCAGTTCCTCGGAACAGAAGGCTCCGGGTTCTGTTCCCAAGTAAGGCTTGGGCGTTTTCTCCAAGTGGCTTTCTCAATCTTTCCTTCATCCCATTGGAACCATTTTCCCGTGGTATAGTGGACATATCGCTAACCTTTCACCTTTGCGCTCTGCGTTCGCGGCAGATTTGTTCCAGGTTCTCCCGAATCCTCAGTGACTGCAAATGAGGATAGAGAATAAGATAAGATACGTATTAATTGTTGTGTTACTAAGGGGTGGGTATTATTGATTTTAAACAATATTTTTTTATTTATTGGTAAGTGTATGTTCTTATGACCGCATGCACATGACACATCTCTTTAACAAAGCCATTTTTACGCATCGATTATCGTTGTCACTCTCCTTCTGTGAATGATCCTTAGCGATTTGGGAGGGAGGGGGGGTGACCCCGAGTTGTGAGGAGCGGGCTGGGAGGGGAAGAGCACAGACCTTCAGTCTCGCGGGGTGAAAGTTGCGCACGAAGCGGAGGGTGAGGACAGAGGCGGTGGCGACGGCGACGGCGGCTGACGCCAAAAATACTCGCGCCCGGAAAGTTTACGAAGCTGAATTTCCACACCGCGACTCAGAGGAGAGAGAGGCCATGAAAATAAAGCATGGCAGGGAGGATGGTGGAGGGCGGGGAAGAAAAGGAATGGGCACATTGGGAAAGAGTGTCCAGAGAGGAACGGGTTGTGAGAAAAATAATGTATTATATGGATCGAAAGAAATACAAACAAGATAAGTAACGTCTTGGGGGTTTTAAAGGTTTTCTACCACTTTCCTTTCATGTCTTTAGGCTTTGATTCCGTTAGTGCTGGGTGGGATTGAATTCATTAAAGCTTATGAATAAAATGTATTCAGAAGTTTCGATGACCATCGGATAAAGTTCTAAAAGCATTTTACTTTCTCACATTCTACCTACTAAGTAGAGAGAAATAATTGCAATACTGCGAGATAGAACGCCGATTTTTTGGGACAAAAAAACTGGGTTTTTTGAGTTCCTGATACTGAAAATGGATCATTATTTTTCCTATATGTAGTACATTTCTTCCTTTGTCACCTCACGGAGTCAGAATCCATGTTTGTGGTTGCTTGGTACAGAAATATTGGTTTACTGCAAAACATCTATCTGTCCATCCGTCTGTCAGTGGTCAACACTAGCGCCTAAACAGTTCCGATGAATTTCTCCAAAGTTGAAATTCCCCGACCAATCTGTCCAAACTTGAAATCCTGTCCCTTTTGAGTGGATATTGCCCAGGGAAGGGCCCAAATGAAGTGGATACTGATTTTACGTATGGAAACATGTTAAACATTTTCTGAAAAAGGAATCCATATTTTCGATTAATTTTTTTTCTGGACAGAACAAACGACGCTTAAAATTGGCATGGGTCTCTTTCTCGTTGAACTAACTAAATTTTCTAAAATTGTAAAAGCTCAAAGTTTTGTGGCATCTTTCTACAGCTACCAATATTGATTACATTTTTCCCTTAGTGCAATCTGTTCTAAAAAAAATCGTTCTTTGAAAAAAATGTTACACAATTTTTTGAAAATATAGTTTTTGCGTACAATTTTTAAGTAAAGGCAATTGTAATGCTTTGTTTAAGGCGCATTTTTCAACATTGGATTGAATTTTATCTCTCTTTGCAACTTCTTTCACTGAATACTCCAAGTAACACTTGTGCTAGAATATTCGCATTGGCAAACCTAGTTCCAGAGTAGCTGGGGCGGCGAAGGAGCTGAAATGAAAGCCCTGAAAACGAAATGAGATCATCTGAATAAAAAGCGCTCCCGCGCTCCGTGCACGAATCCCCTTTGATCTTGGTGGATGAGTAATGAGACGGGATCAACTCCGCTAACGTTCTGAGATAAACAGACTACATGGAGCCTCTAATTACACTACTCGCCGTACGCACAAGCGTGTGTACTGCTTTTAGGTAGCATTTTCTTTGGGGGAAATGTTGAAAATTTCGCTGAGGTTTCAAGTAAAGAACTGCCTAAATTCTAAATATCAATTTCCAGTTTGGAACGCCTCCAGTGTGGCCAAATTGACAGGGGAATGTCAATTTTGGAGAAAGGTGGTTGATCGATAGAGTTGCTTGTCTTGAGAAAAATGTCGTGTGAGATATTTGTGGAAATGCGCAATTTTAACCACATTTTCAAAACAACTTATGAGTTTTCGAGTAACTTCATAAAAAATCAATTGAAGTACTTGTACTCACCAGTGCTGTGAAGCATAAATAACCCCTTTACTCTAAATATTAACGTCGCGTAGTGAGAAATGTTTTAAAAAATGCATTTGTGTAATCTTTGAAGACTCAAAAGAATAAATGAAAACTGTGTCAATGTCATTTCATCAGTGCATTGAGAACTAACCGTACAAAAAGTTCCAAGAACAGACTGTGCCGTTATTGAGATGTCTTTTTGAAATATCGTTTCTGAAACTTTGCAATTTTGAGCTTATTGTCAAAGAAACCTGTTAAAGTTTCGAGAAATTTTATAAGAAATTATTTTTCAATTTGATTGCATTTTACTCACAAATACTCCTGCCAAATTATATTGAGCTGTATTATTTTACATACTAAAAAGAAATGCTTAATGACAATACTCTCCAATAATATGCACAGAAAAGGTATCATTGCCTTTAAGCTAGCATTTAAAAAAAATTCGTTGTCTGTTCTTTAAACTAACAGGGTTCTTTTTTATCAGCAATTATTATTTCCATCGCTGTAAATATATATTGGTAGTTGTATTAATTTGACAAATTTTTGATCCATAATGAAACGGTTTTGCAATTCGTAAGAAAATAATTGCTTTTTATAACTACATTTTATAGCTACATTTCCGTGTAAAATCTACCGAAGAACTGTAGAGGGATGATAATGATACCTGCCAATTCACTGTAGTGAGGCGTATGATTAAAGTGATTGAAAATAGTAAGCAAGAATAAGAGTATGTCTCGGGTGAATAGTTCGGCATTCATCACATTACGCATGAGTTGAGTGGGATTCGAAGTTTACGTGCACCACTGAAGCCCAGCGTCACCACTGAATATCTCTGAGTTACTTGAATAAGTTGTTCTCTCAACGAACATGCTTCGAGTGTTTCGTCGGGTTGCCTAATCCAGATGTAAGCAGCAGTTCTTCAGAAGAAAGAGCAGCTGCTCCGGATGGCCGGGCTGTTTCCGGAAGGCAGAGTGCGGCAGCGACCTCGGACCAAAGGATCGCGAGTTCGAGTCCCACCTGGGGCATGGTTGCATTTGTGTTCGTCCTCTCACCATATTAGGTCATCTTCACAGCATACCGTTAAGTGCAATAGTGGTCGCTAATGACCTAGAGGTTGATGCGTCCTTAAATAACAAAAAGAAGAAAAAGCCGAAACCTCCAAACGCTCATGACTACAATGACATTTGTGTTCAGTTTGGAAAAACTCAAGACGAATTTATCTCAACGAATAAAAATAATAGCTTTTTTCACATTTGCATTTATTTTAAACGCACGCTTATTTACTTTTTAAAGAGAAAAGAAAAATTTCAATATAATACTTTTTGTAGAAAATGGAAAGTTATTCATTAATATAATGAAAATATAATCTGAAGCAGAATAAAGTTTCAGAAATATCTTGGTTAACTCTAAAATTCACTATTTTGAATTACTGTGCTGTTGTTACTCTTGAAACGCTACTAAAATACTCCAATAAATGATCAGTATGAAAATGGGCAAACATAATTAACTAATTATGATGATTAATAGAAGGATGTATGTGGTTTTATAGTAAACGATTATGGTAACAATAACAATGTGTAGTATTAGAATGAAACTAATATATTCTGATGAATGAAACGACTAAACTCGGTTCGCAGCCCGTTAAATATGTGTGCAATTTTAATTCCTGAAATCGTTACAGCATAACGCGGGGCCTAGTGGTCCGCGGTCGCCACCCAGTGCCCCGTTGGACCGCGACCGAAGTTGCCTTGGTCAATGTCCCCAATAATCCGACAATTCGGTCAACGCGACTTGGGGCGGGGGTCGATACCCACCAGCGCCCCGTTCCCAGAGGTCGCGCCCGGGGTGGCGGGGGCGG
>BOPP01000130.1:3559070-3593511 GCA_017312745.1 Gryllus bimaculatus
TGTTAATTAATAAGAATATTGATTCAGGTGCTCGTTAGCAGCTCTTTGCCCTTTGAAACCACTGACTCGCGTTCATCCTCTGAAACTCACAATTACACAACCAATCCCTCTTAGTTTCTCTCAGAAAGATGTTTCAATTATGGAACTTTCCACATCAAGTTTCACCAAAGGATGGACAGGAGATTGCTCCACTGAAATGAGGCATTACAAACAAAAAATCTACCTAGAACAAAATTTAACAATGTGCTAAATTAATTTCGATTTTGTTGATGAAAGTATTAGCGAAAAGAGAATTGACTTGAAATGCGTAGGGACCCACCTGCACCGCTTGTATATCGATTCTCTTTGCGCTGCACAGCACACGTGCGTTTACCCCCTGCTGCAGGAAGCAAAGGTCACTCTAGAGAGTTCGTTGACCCAGCGCGCTAGTCCCGGCTGCCTCCGCACTGCAACCTGACTGCGCGGGCCCTGGTCCATCTCCGCTCCCTCTCCTTCGGAGCCCCTCTCTCCGCCCCACCCACCCCTGCAATCTCGTCTGACGCCTCGCGCCGCTGTCCTCCGCTCGGACCGCGCTAGTCGATTAGTCACAGCGCTTCGCACCCTCCCCTCCCCTCCATCACCCTTCAGCCCCTCCAGCCCACTCCAGCCCCCTCCAACCCCGCTCCACCTCGTCTAGGTCAGCCCCCGGGCGACTCGGCTCTATGCCACACTCGCTGTTGCATCGCCTCACTTTATCGAGCTCCGGCCCGCCCATGCCCTTCACGTTGGCTTCACTGACCACTTCCCCGGCTTCTGCTCCGCTCGTCTAGTCCTCCTCTCCAACCACTACCCCACTCTTGCTGGAACTCAACCCTTCACGAGTTTACCTTCTCGTACCCTTCACGTTCCCTTTCACTTAGCCCCTCCCGTTTTATGCTCTGCCCGTCTACACCTTGTGTCGCTTCGCATCTCTGGGTCTCGCTTACTCTGCATTGTTTCTCCCCACTTAACCCTCCCCCCTTACTTGCACTCTTCCCTTCGCCTATTCCGTCTTTACTTTTCTTTGCCTCTCTTCGCTCGCCACTTTGTCCCCGCTCAAGTCACCGTCCACGCTCCCTTCCTCGCTAAAGTCCCCACCTTACGCCTCCCATCGTCCCGCATTTCCCCCTTCGCTTGTTCCCAGTTCTCTCCTGCACTCCTCGTTGCTCCTTTGCTCGCTTCTCTTTTTTTTCTGCCGCAATCCACCTCTCCTTCCTTCTCTTTCTTTCGTCGCTTCCCTTCCCTTCCCTTCCCTTCCCTTCCCGCTCTGCATCGCCGGAATTCTAAGCTCTCTCGCCCTACTTTGTGCCGCCTCACATTTCCTTCCACACTCCACACTTCATGCACACCTCCTTGCATTCCACCTCAACTTAGGCGGGTATTCCTGCAAAACCCTACCACACGCTCACTCGTTCCACTTTTCCTTTTTCCACTCCACGTCATCACGAAAGCCTTTTTCTGATCACTTCAATTCTTGGCCCTCACCCGCCCGGGATTCCCGCTCCACTTTGCCTCGTGCTCTCGTCTCTCCTAGTCTCGGAATTTCTGCTTAAGCTATTTTCCAATTTTTCTCTCGCAGTAGGTTTTGCTTTGTCACTTCATCTCATCCGGCTCATTTTTCTTATATCTTCTCTCGTCTCTTCGATTTGCACAGCCTGTGTTGCTGTTCCTGCTCCAGCTCACCTCACGCTCTTTTACTCGCGCCACTTCCATATGCACCGTTCCGTCTTTGACTCGTACACCGCCTCACGCTTTCTCCTCCGTTCTGGCTCCGCACCATTGACAGTTTCCGCTCAAGCCCGCTTCACTCTGTCACACCATCACACAACTTTTCCCTTCTCCACTTCATCTCTTCTTCCTCCTGCATTTCTCTCTTTCTCTCTCTCTCTCTCTCTCTCTCTCCCTCTCTGTCTCTCTGTTCCTCTAGTCCTTACAATCTAGGGACTCTCTCTTCCTCTCTCCCTTTCTCTGTCTCTCTTTCTCTTCTCTCTCTTTCTCTTCTCTCTCTGTTTCCCTTCTCTATCTTCTCTCCCTCTCTTTCTCTTCTCTCCCTCTGTCTCTTCTCTCTTACTCTTTTCTCTCTCTTTCTCTTTTCTGTCTTCTCTTTCTCTCTCTTACTCTAGAGTCCATACAATCCAAGGACTCTCTCTTTCTCTCCCTTTTAACTCTACGTCTATCTTTCTTTCTCTACCTCTTTCTCTCTTTCTCTCCTCACTTCATCCTGAACTGCCTGCCGTACCTGCTCCCGCTCACGTGCCGCAACCCTCCTCCACTCGTGCCGCTTTCCGCCTCGCGGGGCGAAGAGAATCTCCGAGAGTTCCTCGCCGGGTTCAGGTTTGTCGCCCGTTGCAGGGCTCTGTTGTTGTGGGGGGGGAAAGGGGGTGGCGCAGCCGCCAGAGGGGTTGTGGCCCCGAGAGCACCTGCGACCCCCGACGCACAGCGCAGCGCAGTCTGACGAAAGGTAACTCGCGCGAGACGGAAAAGCGTCGCGCGAAATGAAATGGTATTGACGATGGACATCAGAGCTCCGCTCCTAATGCTCGGTTTATTTTCGGTTTCGAAAGCTTCGTTTTATCTTTCGAACGGATGTGTTTATTAAAGGAATTGTCCGGCAAAGTTAGGGATAGAATCGATGGCAAAAATACGTAAATAGAATCAGTTGAATACCACATTTTGAGGTAGTGTAATTATAATTTCTGAACCAGACATGTCCTTTTTTTCGAGTTGGCTGGAACTCATTTCTGTTCCCATAAAAGCTTATAAGCGATAAATATTAGATAAATGTGAATTGGGAGATGCTCTCGTTGGTCTGTGTCCAAGAAGGAATTCATTTCCGAGAAATGAGTCTGAGAAAAACGAGAAAAACAACTTTCTCGAGTTTAGAGATCTCAGTTGCCTGTGTGAAAGAAAATGCTCAAGAGATAATTTTCTCATTCATAGATTTAGCTTCATCTCTACAACTTATTTGAAGTAGTGGCCGCACAATACGTCAGAATAGCATTATGAAGCAAATTATCTCGTTTGCCTCTAGAAATCTCTCTCTTTAATTTTCTTTCTTCTCGTTCAATCTTGTTAATCTTATGTTTTACGTGTATCATCACTTATGTTTTTCTTTATTATTCTGGGACATAATTGACTACCTTCTCTTAATTCATTTCTTTGCAAAATATTAGTCGTGTTGTGACAGATGAAAATTGTCTTGCGTATCTAAAACACCAAAAGGAAACGTTTCTTGCAATAACCCGTAAACATCCCTTATTAGTGATTCTTTGATGGATTTGTATTAGTCGGCGCAGTCGCACAGAGCGAAATTTGGATCAGGCGTGGAATGGAACTACGTAAACCTAGTACAGGTATTGAAACCTAATCAAACGATTGAAATCCAACCCGATGTTGAAGGACTTTCAGCTCCTGTGGCGCAAGCATCTGTGATGAATCAACGCTAGCCTAATAGTAGGCAAGTAATGTGTTCTGCCGTCCAGTTTCATATAGTCAGATATTTTATCCCAGAGTATGTTAATGTCAAGAAGCATAGTATAAATATATTATATGACCTTCATAAGCTGCACAAATGTGTAATCTGACAATCAGATGAGCTGTAGGCAGGCAATTCTAAATGACTTTCGTGTAAGAGGAGACGAAGCCTGAAAGAGAGAGAGACTAAACATGAGCGTCGTAATGACAATACTTTTGTCGAGTTTATGAGCTATCGTGACTGCCTTTTCTCCTCTTTGCAAATTTACACGCAGTATTTACTGATCATAAACGTCCGAGGCCTACATAATCGCCGTTCATTCTAAAAATACATAAACAAAACAGACTCTGGAAAATTTTGATTTCTCCCTTTAATTATCATGACAAACATTGCTGAAATAACGAGATGGTTACGTTTTCCTCTATTGGAAATATTAATCGAAGTATTGTAATAGTTCAAAATATCGGTGAAAAGTTGAATAATAAACAGTAATTGCAGTTGATCTGTAATTGATGAAACTGGGTAAGCAAAAGCAAAGTTTGTATTTCTACGGAAAGGTCTAAACAATCACCAAAGTTATTGGCTTATTTGACCTTCATCAGATTATGATCCACTCAGCAAATCCATGTCATTCGCCGATAAGTGAAGTAATAATCAAACATTTCATTCCGCGATTCTGAGAACAAGCAAGCATTTCGCTGACGCAATGGAAAGCACGAAGCGATTTAGGTGACGGGCTGTGTTTTGTAAACACAATGTTATATTGTTAACGTATCTTAGTAATTTTGTGCACTATGGTCTCATAATCAACTTGCGGCAAGGTAGTCGTTTGATGTCGTGACTTGAAACTAGAAGCTAGGGTAAATGGGGACAGCTCCTTCACAGGCGAGCGGTATTGTAAGCGACTCCCAATTCCTTATAGACGCTCATATTATGTCAACAATCCTATTGGATTCCTCTGAACGCAAGACTGCCAAAGCGAAATGTTCTTTGATCTCTAGCAGAAATTGTATAATCAAAAACGCATATACTCGAAAATTAAAGAATTATTATTATAGAAAACGCTGGGAACCGAAGTAGTAAATATTGTCCGGTTGTTGTCTTCGACTGCTCGACTGGGCAACGCCCTGGTAGAGAAGTCGATGCCCAGGCGTCTTTCAATGCCTGCAATCAGCGGTCCGGGTTGAACCGGCTGTCGCGGACAGCAGAGCCGAGGTGCCCGTACTTTGCAAAAGGCCGTCTAACGGATGACGGTAGCTTTAGAAACTACAGTATTGTTTCTATTCAGAGCGTTTTCCTTAAGAGACTGAAAAGTACTTCCAATTTTGGATCGGTGCTTTTTTGACGAGTCTCTATTTGCTGGTTATTGTTTTTGCTATCAGCCTAATTCTGTTAGTTTCGTATGTTAGGCTCTTTCCCACCTGCGTGCGTCGGTTGAACGAAATGCACTGCCTAACACGAAGTATCATTCCGAATTGGGGGAAATTATGAGAACATGAGGGTATGGAATGAGAAGGGAAGATCGCGTACCGCCCATGACTCGTGTAGCGTGTTGCTTTGGCATTCGCTCTGAAGAGGTCAGAAAGACTGCTATCACAGTAGTACGGACGTACAAACTTGATTTTCACCTCAAAGACATAATATGTATCGCGACCTCCCAAATATCGACAAACTAGACAGTATAGTGTTGTCTACACGGTTCCCGCTGACAATGCTGGTATTTTATGGTAAAGACGAGGAATGGTGGGACAGGCGTTGGAGGAAACGATGCTCTTACCTGTCTTGGAATTTCGAGAGCAGCTACTTTCGTCTCCCATTCTCCAGCCTGTATTTCCGAGTTCCGTGTCACGCACACTATGGTCTTTATTCCTATGAGTGTGGACTATCTTATAGCAGGGAGATGGCGATGTTCCTTCATGCTGGAATGAGAGATCCGTCACTGACATACTTGACGGTTTGCAAAGTTCTGCCCTTCCATGTTTGCCACACCCAGCGCACCCATCCGTCCAGTTAAGATCTAGGCCACCCACTGATCTCACGACGCGTGTGGTAGTGAAGTTCTAGACAAGTACGATACGTTGTGTGGGTATGGAAGGGGAAAGGATGTGGAAATCGCGGGGCTCCGCTTTTTTGGGTACTGCTCCAGGACTCGTTTGGTATTGATCGGAGAACCCACGGAAAACTACCGAAGAGAGCAGTCTGGCGCGGGAATTCTCCTCCACACAGCGGCAGGCGTCGACCTAGCTCTCGCCGATCCGGCCGCGTCGGGGGTCGAACTCTAGGGCCTCCCGGTGCGGGCCGCTGCAGCGATGCTCCGGCGAGTGGAGGGCGACAGCGCGCGTGCGGGGGAGGGAGGGGGCGGGGCGCGGGGCAGTCTGGCGCCGCCGCCCCATCTCTATGCAAACCGGCCGCACAGTGCGAGCGCGCCCGGCACGCTATTGCGCCTCGCCTGGAATTTTATTCGCCCCGCGCGCGCAGAGGCTCTGTGGGCGCGGGCGCGAGTGCGGCCGGGCGACCTCGCTTTGCGAGTTGTGTCGAATGGAATGTCTCTCCGGGGTGTAACGAATGTAATCGCTAGCAGGCGGTTTATTTTTAAGTTGATGCTGCGTGAATGTCGTCTGAAAATGTTTTGAGGGAATTTAGATGAACTGGAATTGATGGATTGTTATGTTTCGCTGGATAGTTAATTTCAGGAGCGTTCGATTTATTGTCAAAAATGGTCAATTGAGGCCAGTAGTCGTCTTTTGACCGTTTTATAATATTTACTAATAAATATATACTAATAACAATAGTGATAAATTAAATACGAGGTATGCTCAAGATACGATATGTCGTAGGGAATAAATTAATTGTGAAAATGTAACCTTCGTGCCGTGCAAGCAGGAGGTAAGAGTGAGGAGACATTGCGCAGGTAGTGTTAATGGTGGCTAACTGCTGTAGATTGGTGGTGTGGAGTTGCGAGGAGGCGTTAAATGTTAGTTTTTCCTTTGCGGTGTGTGTGCTCCGCCCAGTGTCCGACGCCGCTGCGTGCCTGCGCCTCGGATGAAGCGCCGCGCCGTCCCCGTCCCCTCCCCGCCCCCGCCCCCGCTTCTGCTCCGGAGTCCACGCTCGCCGCCCGCCCGCCCGCCCGCCCGACACACAGCGCTTGCTCACCTTCTCCTCTCCCTCCTCCTCCTCCTCCTCCTTGACGCACATGCCTCTGACCAACCTGCTGGCTCTCTCACTGCACCCATCTTCTCGCCTCCCCTCACCAAAGCGTGCTCCGCCTTCGTCTCGACGCCCGCGATCGCACCCGCCCCGCCACCATCGATGATCTCGCTGCCTCTCCTTTACCGCGTCACCGCCGTCACACCGCTCTGTGGACGTTATTCTTCGTAACTGAACTAGCCTTAGCCTCCTAGCTCTCCACGACGCCCCACGTCACGGTTCCGTCTCTGCATTGAGAATGCCTCGTTCTCTCGTCCTCCTTCGCTTGCTCCTCCGTCGTACCCCCTGCGTCTCTTCCCCCGTCCCTACACCGTCTCCTCCACGTGTCCGCTCACCCACTCCCTCGCCCGCCCGCCGTTCCACTGCCCGCGGCCCGCCCCTGCCCCGGGCTCCGCCGCCGCGCGCGCGTTATGGATCTTTTCGCCCCTGGCCTTCGCGGCCGCCTCCGCCCCGCTCGCGCCTCTCGCGCGAAAGGTGCTCGCCCACGTGCGGGCCCGGCTTAAACGAGCGCTTCCACGAGGCCCTGAAGCGCCCTTGCCGTGCACAAAACGGGCGCGTGCTCGTATAAAGGTTTTAGTTACAGTCGTACTTGGCATTCGAGAACGATAGAGTACTGCCGCGCGTGTGTGTGTGAGAGAGATAGTTTGAAATGAATGCGTGTTGGTCTTTGTTGTTGTGGAATTGAATGTAATATTTGCTGGTTGCATTACAGTATGATTGTAGTCCAAATATAAACGTGTGTTTTACGGACTCTGTGTTTGATAATTTCATTTCACGATTTACTCTAACCTCCAAAATTGTTAAAATTATAATGTACTTTTCTGTCTATAGATTTTTCAACTTTGTCAGCTAATGGCAAAGGGAGGTGATTGGTTTTGGTATTTACCCGGGTATCATTTAGATTTGGGATTATTTGACCTCTAGCATATCTCTGGCATTGAATAGCCGGTCTAATTCCTTTTCGAAGGGAATATTTCGACCTTAAAAGTCCATAATCGCGTTTGAGAGATCAAAAACGGTGGTGTTACAAGAAGTGATTCTCCTGACTCCAAAAAGAAAAACTTCTCCCCTATCATGAAGAAGAATTAAAGCGCTCTGAAATGTGATCGTGTTCCCCACATCGTTTTACTAGATGCGAGGTTTCCAACTATATATCTCTCTCTGCCCCGTGAGGCACAAAAATCCCTCGTGGCAGACGCCCGTCAGGTCCGTCCATGCGCCACCCCCCAGTTTCAAAGAGCTGCCACCCCCTTGAGATAAAAGTGAAAAGATGCCAGGTCGCTGTACCGAGATCGAGTCTTCCTTTTCAGAGGAACCGAAGCCCCTTTCGCTCGGCGGCGAGGGGTGGGGGAGGGGATGGGGCGGAGCGTGCGCCGGCGCGTTGGAGCGCCGCTTCCCCCCCTCCCCGCTGAACGCGGAGAGTGCGAGGGGCGGGGGCGAGAGGCGGGCGGGACGGGGGTGGGGGATGTCGAAGAGGGCGTCGGAGCTGCGGATTGGGGCAGTGGGGTGCCGGGGGAAGACTGAGGCAGCGGGCTAGTACTACGGAGGAGACAGGCGGAACGGGCGGGGTGGACGACTCACGCTCAGGCTCTTGTCCACGTCTGCTGGTGCCCAAGAACGAGCAATGGTAGGTGAAGGCTTTAGAGAGATGGATGTGAATAGGAAAAGGAAGGAAGAGTGATGGAAGGGGAAGAAATACTGACAGACAATGAGCTTTGGTTAAGGTGTGGCAGGATATTGGCGGAGAGAAAGTGAAGGGTGACAGGGGCCGCTAGGCAACCAGTGTGTGTGGATGCTGAGACCTTTCCGTTCAGTCTAATTGGGAACATAGAGGAGGGAGTCCCTGGAGAACGGAGTTAGGTAGGGGTAGCGGAGAAACGTTTGGGCAAATGAGTGTCTGATACCGTGGAAACAATACTGGAGGAACGGAAGGCAGACGTGAAAGGAATATCGCGTGGTGAAGGGAGGAAAGGTCGGTTGAGAAAGAGTGAAAGATGTTGAGATGTGCACCAGAGAAGCTGCGCAAAGCAGGCGTTCTGATTGCGAACTTTGATGTGGAGGTGAGGGATGTTGAGACCGCCACTTCGCGAACGATTCGTGGTTAAGCAAGGGCTGAAAGGGAGGCGTCGTTGGAGAAAGAGGGCAGTGTTGAGGTGATCTCGAGCAGCTGGCCTTTGGAGGGCGCGCTGTGGGTGAGGGTGCGCGGCGTGAGGAGACGGAAGGTGGAGTCGCCAGGAGGCGGAGCGCCGGGCGTTGAGGTGGGCAGCGGGGCAGCTGGGGCTTTCGGGGCGTGCTGGTGGCGAAGCGGGGAGGGGCGGCGGGGCGCCGGCGCCGTGGGCAAGATGGCGACGCGCGCGTATTGATCGCCGCCGCCGCCGCCGCTGGCGGCGCGCGCGTCCGGCGGTGCCTGGCGGCGGGCGGCACTCGCGGAGGAGGCGGCGACGACGCGAGTAGGCGGCGGGAGCGCGGTGGCGGTGGCGGCGGCGCGGCGAACGGCGCTCCTGTGAGCGGGGGCGACCCCGACGCGCGGAGGTGCAGCCCCAGGTGAGCGCAGCGCGCAGCCGGCGCCGGGGCGGGCGGGCAACCCGCACGACGCTCGTGTTGAGGGGGCGGTCGATCCCGTGCGCCACCCGGCTTATGAATGACGCTCGCTTGGCTGCACGGGCATGTGCATGGATGCGTGTATGTGTACGGCGTTGTGGACGTATTGCTTGTCAGCTCGGTAGGAAGTCTAACCTGGGTCTCCTGGTGTACTTGGACATGCTGTAACTAACATTCAGCCACCCTGGCCACCAATGGCTCGGACAGTTTCTTGGGATTGTATATTGACTCTTACGATGCACTGACAAATCATACCTAAGTGCGGATTTATTTGTAATTGTGGTCCGTCGGATGCGAGTGCTGGTGCCAGTGGGTAACTCGGGTTTAACTACCGTTGACCTATAGAAGTTTCTACCACTGGAACACGTCGCAAATTCAGTCACGTAACTCTTTCAGATTCATTAAATAGTAAGCAAAATAGATTATATCTTTCCGTGTCTGATGTGATGTTCGTGAGACAAAGTTGTAATTCAGTGCGGATATGAATTAAAGAATCGATGTATGCATTTCAATAGAGTCACGCGTTTTACGTGTATTTATTGGTAGCGACTTGGAAATTCAAATTGCAGACCGTGGCTTAATGCAAACGTTCTCGTAGAGCTTCGAGGTGAGGCTGCGGAGAGCGAGAGTTCGGGGACTCCCCGCCGTGACGTTGCGATTTCTCGGGAGTCGATGCATCCTCTCGGCGTTGGACCGTCGAGCTTCCTTTTCGACCGTACGTCCGAAAAACAGATCCGATTAAAATATTTTATCTTTTATCGACGTTTTAATTTACTCAATGTTCTTTATATGCACAGCAATAAATTAGGTTACTTTCATGGGTTCTCTTTATTTTGGGTTCGCTTTTTTGCTGCGTCATTCTTTTTCCATATATAATATTTATTCAATTTTTTTAGTTGTACTAGCGTAGTGGAAGGCAGGAAGAAATAAGTCGTCATAGTTGACTGAAAGTAAAAAAAAGAAACTATGCAATTTATTTCTTCAAATGATTAAAAGAAAATGAAAATATGGTTCAATATTTAAAGAAAAAATATTTTCGCAGATTTTTCAGTTCTATGAAAAGTTTAGTATAAAAAAATAGTCCTCCAGCATGTTCTTGAAGGACGTAGTAGGGATAGGGAGGCCTTTACATGCTAATCTCTGCTATCCCTCAGGGTGGAAGGATGTGCTTAGTGCGGTAGTGAGGTACCTCAGCCCCACTCTGCGCTCGTGCTGCGGTTGAGGGTCGATCCTTCAGCCTCTCCGGAGCAGGAAGGGAATTTCCCGAGGGCAGGAGAGGAGAGGCGAGGCGGGGCGAAGGGAGGGGACAGGAGGAGGGTTCGCTTTGTGTTGAGACGCCGGAGCGCCGCCGTCGGTCGATATCGAACCCCGCACCGCGTCGAACGACGGACGCTCGCCTAGACGCATGAGAACAAAGGAAGCACTTGCCGTGTAATGCATGCGGGATAGGGCGGCGAATTACGGCCGAATCACGGTAAGGAGCGAATTATTTGATCGAGTTTATGCTCGGCGTGTAATCTCATGCCGGAGAGACGGCAGGTTTGCGTCGATTGGTGCTTGTATTAATTTGTATTAAAATTAATTATTTTATCAAAATTATATAGAGTATATCGTTGGAACGTTTGCCTCGTACCATATATGAATTCCTGAAATGTTAATCTTTTTTACACCAGGTAAACAATATGTATGACGTAAATACATTTACAAGTGTTATCGATGTTTTAGAGAATTTATTTCCATGTAATGGTGGTGCGTATGTTTTTGAAACTACGTAATTTATTTTATACTCTATTATGGCAGCGGACAGGAACCAGCAGCGTTTGAAGTTCATAAATTAGGTTTATGAGCTTCAGTGGCAAGAATGTCTACCTCAGCAATCTTGTGTTTGTGTGGGCAGAATTGCGTTTTTGGATTTGGATTACATGTTTGTTTAATGAAGACGCAGAGAAAGTTGCCTAAATCGATCAGCGCGGCCATTCCGATCCACTGGACTGTCTTCTAAAACTAGCCGCAAAACTAGCAATCGCCCCGAATGTCTCTGTAAAGCAAGGAAGCCATTGCCAGGGTAATAATGCTTCTTTTTCTAAAGAAATGTTCCGTTATCCGTTATCAACTAACGAATCTTGTTTGTGAAATTGACATATCCTCTAAATGACAGTATACAATCTATTTTCACCCCGAAACCTTGAGACCTTAGGAATAAATTGAAGGACGCGCATTTTGGACGCGAGGGCTCAGCTTGCTCCTCCCGGCGTACCGAGCGTCGGGTTGCCCTGCGAGCGAATGGGCTGGCGAACGCGATCGAGTGGCGTTGTGCTGCTCAGATGATCCCGAGGTGTCGGATGTCGCGGACGGTCGAAGCCGGGTGACGCAGCGTTTTGACGTTCAGCTGGCCGCGGGCCGGGGAGCTGCGTCGGGGGGCAGGTACTCGCCTGCTCGGGGCCCGGCGACGAGGGTGTGCGGATTGGCTGACGCGCACCGTTCCTGGACGTTGATACGTAACTTTCGGCATGCTTGGGGTAAGGCTCTGTTCTATATTACTCGGTATTAAAACGATAGTAGACAGAAATACTCATCAACAAATAATAGCTGACAGAACATTAAATCCGCATACAACGCTTCCATGTGCATAATTGAATTAAATGTGAGTTAATATTGAAACAAATATCTATCATACGTTACGTATACGTTACGTAATTGATGAAAGTAGAGTAAAATACAAAAATTTAGTTCGCCACGTTTTTGTTTTAACCGATGTAGTTATATTATAATATTATACATTTTCAGTAATTGAAACGCAGCTTTAAGGAATGTTAGGAAGTGTGTCCGTTGAAAGTACTTTTATCATTTGTGGCAAAATTAATTGAAATAAAATTGCATTAAATGCCAAATATATAAACTACCTATACTGTCCTTAATTGTCATCACATCGTCCGCATTAAGTTCCTGATTGTCACCATCTTGTCTTGTTGTATAGGCAATTTAATTCCTTATTAAGTTTCTCAGGGACTCGAGGGCTTGCAATTCCAATTGAATAAAACATGTTTAAACTTCTGGGGGTTTCGTTGTTTAGCGACAATGTGTCATTGTGTTAGGCCTCTCATCTGCTCTTGTTCTTGTCATTATTAAGGTTTTTGAAAATGTTTAAATAATGGTTTCTTTGATATTATAACTGGTTGACTTTATTCCAATATTTCATGCGAAGAATTTTTAGCGTGACTAAAATACGTATTTATTTAGGAATATCCTCTGCAAATGGCGATTGTCATCATTGTTGTGTGTGTTGTATGTATTACAGCGAGAACGATCAAATAATTCTACCGAATGAACTACTATACAAATAACGACATGAATGTTTAAACATAATCACTTCTGCCATGGAACGTAATATAAATTATTGATAATCGAACTGAATGAGTTTCGATAAAGGATTCATAACATCGAAATTCATTAAATTGTATTGTAATTGTTTTTCAGGAGTGTACTTATATGTTTTTAATATATCTATTACATATTATTGAAATAGCTGCCGAATATTTCACAGCGGTTACTCAAGACATGAAATCCACAGATCGCTCTATAATCAGAATCGATTTTGTCATTCCCTGAGAAGATATAGTCGCGTGAAGTGTTGGGTTTTGATATGAGCACTTCTATTCCCTACTGTGCTGTTTGACAATGACAATGTGTTAAGGGAGTGTGGGAACTCTAGGACTAGACTTGGAGTGAGGTGCTGGGCATTCACTGTGGGCGCAATCGATACAACCTAGCATGTCGCCTTCGTCCTCTTGATGTAAAATGTGGTACTGCCGACATTTTGGGGGAAATGTTCTGCTTTTGCTAAAGCATGAATGGGATACCTCTGGCTCTTGTATAGATTAGAAAGAGGCTGCAACCAGACTTTCATTATGTGACGTATAGTTAGAAATATTCTTCGATCTTAGCCTGTTAATTGAAGCATTTCACGTATTTCGCAGATCTTAATGTTATACTACCATACGATTTCCGTTCCATCTTACATTTAGGAATTCATGAAACAACTCTTCGTAAAATTCTTCCCGAACTAGTCGTATGCAAATGTTTTATTGGAAATAAACATTCTACTCTCAAAAGTTTAAAGAAGAGAGCTGTATAGAAAATATATACTTATACGTAAATTATTCAATTTAAAGTACGGAGACATTCGTTTTGGATATTTACATTATAATTATGCTTGTGATTACTTAGTCAAACGTACTGAATGGAGTTAAATGATGATAAGTTGGTAAAGTTTTGAAACTTAAGTTAAGAACTGTTCATTGTACTCTCACAATTTGTATTTTCTTTCGATTCTCTTTTGTAAGAGTTTGTTTTCTTTCTCGTGGAAACTTTTGCATGCCTAGTTGGTTGGGTCAATTTGAGAAAGTAATTTTCAAAATTCGTTTCGCACTTCATAATATCCATTAAAGATATATTCACTGACAAATTGCTTTGCACTTCTACACAAATTCTATTTTCATATTTTACTTTCGTTAAATAATATTTTAGTTTAATATTATTTATTTTTATACGCATCAAGTTTTTCAAATCTAAAGTTGAAGTTCGATATTTCTTCGCAATTGTGTATTGCTTTGGAATTAAGTTTCGTCTCCAGTGCACCTCTTATACAAGTGCACAACCTTTGTTTCTGATAAGTCAATACGTGACTGTACTTCGGAATCGTTATCTTCACGGCAAAGTATGGACTTACTAACGAAAGCATGGACGAATAAAGATTGAGCTACCCAAATAATTTCTTGGGTAACATTAAAGTTCTGCTACATGTGAATGGTACATTTCCTACCTTCGAGTATACATAAAGAGATTTTTTATTCGAAATACGGTGCCACTAAGTTTCATTCTATTGAGCAGATGCGATATCTCACGAAAATAGTTCAATTCTCAAATTAGTGAATATAAATTCTGTCAGCTGTTCTTACGTTTGCAAATTGCTTTTTCACATGAATGGTCAAAGAAAATATTTCATTCAAAGGCCACTTTAGCTATTTTCATTGTTCATAAGTGATAATCGCTTGTCTTTTGATTTTTAATTATATTTGATTAATTAATTCTGGAGATCTGAGAAATTAAATAATATACATACACGCATGTTCATCACTCATGTTTCATATTCGCATGAGACATTAAAGGAACTGTACAGCGACTATTGCATTGCATATTTTTCGGAAATAATTAATTGTTATCGAAGTATTAATCCGAAAACCGTTATGAATGTTGCTGTAAAATATATTTCTTTTGACATAAAAAAATATATCTACGTTCACTTCTGTTTATTCGTGAGATTATTCGTACTTTTTTCGCAATTTGAACATCATTTTATAGTACGCAAATGTTAGATGCCCGATTTGCTACCAGATGGAAACAAATATCCACAGAACTACGTATAAGACTTGGGGGAAGGCTTTTTGCCCGTGGTAGCAATTAGAACTACAAAGAACTGTAAACCGCAAAGTGAAGTGTAGACCGCCAAGTGTAGTGTATACTGCAAAACTTAAATTATGAACCGTAATCTGCAAGCCGCGATCAGCGAATCACCATGAAGGGCTAACCGGTGGGCCCGAATCGCGCGCCGGGCACGGGGAGCGGGCGCCATTCGCGAGGCGGCGCGGCGCGGCTGCGGCAATGCCAGGCGGACGCCGCGCCGCGCCGCGTCGGGCATCGAACCCTGGCGCGGCCGTCTGCGTCGCCGGCGGCCAGCTCTTCCCACCACGTGCCTTTCACCGGCACAGCAGGGCACTAACCCACTTGCAGGCGCCGCCCCGCTGCGTCCCGCGAGCGCCTAGGCTAGCTGCACACGCGCCTGCCGGCGTTCGGGTGGTCAGACGTACGTTTTAGCGCGGTAAAATGTCGGTCTCGTCAGCTGCTTTGTGCAGTTGAAGTTTGAAACGGAAGCGGTGAAACAGTTATTTCTTACGTTGCAGTACCGCCGCGGACGAACTTCAAACTTCAAGCGCAAGTGGGGGGGGGGGGCGTGGGGAGGGTCGCAATAGTTTCATCCAGAAAACAACTTGGGTTCGTTTCCCACCATGAGCGGATTTTAGCTGTGTCCGAGCCGATCAGTGTCTGAATGAGAATACGTGTCCGACTTCTCAGGTCAATAGTTTGCCTGGTTTCCTCCAATCATTTTCAGGCTTATGCTGGTGTAGTTCACTTAAACCACATGTCACGCGCGCTATCGTTCTTTTCCCATTCTGTCTTGAGTCCTATCCTCAGGACAGGGTGGCTGATGCCCCGACCTCATTTAGCCATGCTCCGTGATGTAGAACAGTGCGAGCTACTTGCTCGCCCGGGAAGCCCGACGCCTCTGCGAGCACGGGCCGCTTCACGTGACTGCGCTCCCATTGCCCCTCCAAATCTAGAAAGGGGTGTGTACGCGCAGTCTGTTGCGAGGTGCGGGCAATGTAAGCGCAAACTATTCTCGAAGTATCATGAAGAACAATGGATATGTTTGAGAAAATGTTTTCCTGATGTTTTCTATCGAACATCAGCGATTTGAATTAGGTTTATGCTTTAACATTTTATTACTTTATTTCATGTTTATTTTCTTTTTATATTCTTCCTTGTAGAATGTTTGACAAGAGCCATAAATGTGATTGAGAGGCGAATTCTTTGCTTTGCAGACGGACGGAGACAGGTAGACTGTCGACAATGTTATGTCGTCAATCGATTATTCTGTATCAAGGACCGTCAAAACTATGGGGACACGATTTATTCACCTTTTTTACCTCTTTAGTACCTCATATGACGAGTTTATGTATCAAATCGTTCCTCTTTCGAAATAAGCGTAAATCGAGAAAGGGAAATGTGAAACTATCATGTCTTCGAAGTCCTGCAAGATGCACACTCATTTTCGCTCCGCGTTCCAGCACCACGGGCAGTTGTTATCTCTTGAGGGAATATAATTTCTATAAGAAAGAAACCTTACATTCTCTTAAACTTATGCATGATCAATATTGAAGTTATTTTTAAATAATGATTTCATACTGTGAATTATTTAGTTAAAATATATTCAATTATAAATTGAATTATATTTATTAATTAAATTGAAATTTTCAAGAAATTAGTAAAATAGATTGAAAGAAAACTAGCCTCCGGACATATGAGAGGTCAATAGCTTTGTTATTCAGAAACTGGGGGAAAATCCAAAAGCAATAAAACGTTTTCAATTCTGACTGAAAAATGCAAATATTTGAGTGTGTTATTCCGCTCCTTCTCACTATGCGTGTACCGACTGATTTTTTGTACTCGGTGCGTTACTGCTTTCGACACAGCTGATGCCATACGATTGCAAGTCATGTAGAAAGAGGCCATGCACCATCGAATATTTGCAATTCGCCGGGAACAACAACTTTTTTCGTATTCTTAGTATGTCGAAAAATAACTGTTGTATTGTTTTTTCGTATATACTGTTGCAATATTTCATGCAGAATTAATGAAGAGTGTCTTGGATTAAAATGTGGTTGTTGTTCTTGAGCAGTGAGCGTGCTACATGTTAGAAAACCAATTTTTTTGCGGTTTCGCGAAGCATCGTATTTTGCTGCCGCTGTCCAATAGTATGTAGTGTCGTTTCCGCCTGCCGGGCAACTGCGCGGGCGAGTGTCGGCGGGCGGGCGGCGCCGTGACGCGGCCGCTGACGCTGCAGTTTGCCCGGCCGGCCTGCCTGCCGGCGGTTGCGGCAGTCGCTCGCGCCGACGAGCAGCCATGTGCGCGTGAGGACGCCCCTCCTCGAGTGCCTGGAGGCCCGGCCCTTGATGTTCGCCTGCCGATGAGAGGTTGGGTTCGTGCGAGGAAACATGTTTCAAAAGGTAGGGATAATTCGGGAGGGAAGCGAGGTGGAATTGGAAAATTAATTCCAACCAGGGTAGTTTTCTTGTGAGAAAAGACCCCGCAAGAAAGGAGATGAACATTTACGACGAGGATTTTGGCGTATTGTGAAGGTTGACAGTTGTTTAAGTTTGACAATTGTTTAAATTTTTGTAGTAAGTAGATCAGTTGATTGACGAAATGTGTGAAACCGCAGTTAAATGACACAGTTTTTATATTTAAATTTATTATTGATAATGTTCCGACTTATCTACTCTTTCTTTTCCTCATGTTTACTAAGATAGCACACATTTCAATAATACGAATATTTTATGAGAAACGTTTGGTGCCAAAATGAATGTGTTTTATTACTTCCTGTCCTCTGGGTTTTGAAGCGAAATAAGTTATTCTAAGTATTATTGAAAACCTGTAAGATTTTTAAATTTTTTGTGTTTTATCTTTCAATTACTCGTTTCGACGACGCGCATATGTTCAATGATCATGACTTGCTTTATTTCGCTGAGTTGAGAATAATTATCAGAGGAGTTTGCATCGCGTGCTGAGTGCGCGAGTGCTGAGACCTAAGAGCCAAAAGATGACAGTCCTTACGTACTTCCAATTGACTGTGCAAAATCAATAAAATGGTCGCGCTCTCATATTTATAGTTACTTTCATTTGTACTCGTTCTTTCGAGCTGACCTGCAACGACAATATTTTAATGGAACTGCGTTCTGTAAAATTGAGTTTTTATTCATTTAATAATATTTTTTACAACGTATGTGCAGATAAAGTTTTGTTTCAGAGTCATGACTTATAATTACTTGCGTTACTTTTATTCTTGCCGGAAATAGAAAAATATTGTATTAAAGAAACTCTCTTACCTGTTAATTGGCATTTTTCATATCCTCTAGTAACTTGTATTTTATTAGCAGTTTCAAATATCATTCAATGCAAAATTGCATGTTGCCTGCCATTACTTTCATCTCTCTGATTGGCTTCCCCAAATTAACTTTCTCTGAGTTATGCCTTATTGCTCTTCAAATAAATAAATCTTAATACCAGATAGGTGAGTCCTAGGTTACTCATTTGTTTTTGATTTCTTTTTCTGCTAAACGGTAGGAACGTTGATGCTACGAATGTTATAGGTCTCTGTTCTTATAATTGCAGTATTCGTGAGCTTATAAAAATGATGATATAACCATTCGTCCAACACCTGAATGCTTAATTAAATGTGCGAATGAGTTTCGTTCGTGTGAAGAAGTTTGAATGATAATAGATTTCATTATTCAAGCTATATTTATGATTTTATTTCCTTCAGTTCGGATTTCAGATGTTAAATTTTTACTGAAATTTTGGTTCATAGCATACCTGTTCATCCGTACTTAACGTCCATCTTATCATTGGGACGTTAAAAGGACTCCTATCTTGCTACTTTTATGATCCATGTAACAGTGAAATTGTCAGTCTTATCTTCAGCTTCTATGCTTCGCGAAGGCAAATGAGCTTGTGTAAGGCGACAAAATGTCTTTAGAAAATACGCTTGCTCGCTGTTTGGCTCAGGTAATGTCAAATGTACTATGTTTATGTGCTCAGGACACTTTTGTATAATTGCTTGTAATGCTAACTTGCTAATAATTACTGTTAAATTTGGTTTAGTTTTATGTAAAGTTTGTAAAGTGTTCACCGATGTTCGTCTTTTAAATCTATAACCGTGATATGAAAAGTCAAAACAGTACATTTGCACCCTAATAGATTTGCGGATATATCATTCTGGCTAAAGTTCTTACATCCATGAACTTTTTTCAAACGTATCCACCAATCATTGTTATCGTAAATGTGGAGGAAACTGCTTTGCTGCTGCTTTCACGCTCTGCCGAAATCACGCTTCCTTGTTTTTGCATTTCCCCGAATGTTAAATATTTGTTGAATATATGTCGTGTTTGAGCTTCCGTTTCTTCATTATCATCTCTTCCTTACACTGAAAGTTTCAAGGTTATGAAAAATATGTTGAACTTCGGAAATAAAGTTGTAAGAATTGTGGGACGAGTTAGCAGGAAATAACTCTGCGAACACGACCATAGAAGAGATATCACAAAGTGGTGGGGTAAAGAAATTTAGTTGTTTCATGCGCAGAAAGCTTTAAGTTTTAGGATTAATGTGCATAGTAATTTTCATTTTGAATGGGAAATTTCTCAGTAAAAGACTTATCATTCGGTGATTCAAGTTAGGTTATTCTTTTGTGGATATTTGTGAACTTTATGAATGCATTATGAATTTTGATCTGCTAGGATAAAAAGTTGGGGAACTGGGCTACTAGCCCAGAATATAGGTCAGTAGCCCGTTTTTAGACTGTATAAGGTAGCCCACATTTCACGCATTGTGCAAATTGAGCCTGTACTACTCATTAACAACGATGCGTGTTGCCAAAAGGCATACTGGATGTCCGGAAAGCAAGCGTCGAAACGTCGTAGATAAGCTCTTAAGACACCTTTAAGCACATTTTCTCTTATAAACTACAAGGATATTCCGAATGGTTGGCCCGTATTAGCACTTAAATGTTGGTTTGAAAAAATGCTTTCTAGGCAAACATTTGCATTGCAAAAGCATAGAACACTCCAGAAACGTGTAAATTGTGTATTATTTACAAAACAAATGAATATGTGTTTACAAAGCCAAAATTATTCGAGAAATAAAAAAGCAGTCGAAATGTTAAATTGTGTGCTTTTTTACTTCTGTGTTTTTTTTACTTCCTGTCTATGGTGAAAATGTCATGTAGTAGCGCACATTGATATTACGAGGGTGAAGAATTGTTTTATAATTTTGCTCAGGGGCGCCCTCAATTTCTTTTACGTGACGCGAATCTCCGATTTGTGGCAATCAGCTTCACATCTCTTTCCAAGAATGACGCACGAAGGGTTTTCTTCCCCATCGAGTCAAGGGTGCGTTCAACCCGAGATCTGCAATTTCATATGCTTAGCTTTACTCTAAGAACCGCGGCTTTGGTAAAGAGACGTAGGCTACCTATTTGAATGAAAATGAACACATGAAAATGAATAAACTACAGTTCGTAATAAGAGAAGAGAGTTGTATCGAACTTCACAATTAATACTTGTATATCTCTAGAGTAACCGTAATATTATGGAGGATATTGCTGACAGACTCGCTGTAGATTTAGGATAAATATGTGACGAGTAATTTGAGCTGCCGTATTAGTTTAGTGAAATTTTGGGTGAGATGAGCGTGCGCTTATTGTATCGGAATTCGACGCGCGTGTCTCATTGAAATTCGTTAGCAGGAAACGATACGTGGTGGACGCATTTGGAAAGCTGCATGAAGAGGGCAATTGGGAAAACGCAAATACGTTTAAACTGTGAAACGAGATACTAAAATCACCTTATAGGATACACCGAAATACAGTTTTTTATTAACGCCTGACTTTCTGGGTAGTCACCGCCATTATTGCTGTTGTTTGAGAGATATTTATGCTTATTAAAAACTCGAGTGCTAAGGGCAAAAGTTCTAAAAATATATTTCTGACACCTTATTGCATATTTATTGCTGTAAGCCTGTATTATAATAATAATAATAATAATAATAATAATAATAATAATAATTTTAAAAATGTACGTTTTCAAAAGGGGTTAGGATACCGAAAAAGTGTTGATGTAGATTTACAGACCTACCAAAATGAGTTGAGTTGCGTATAATCCATCTCAATTCTACAATACGTAATATACAGGTACAATGCAGGTGGACTAGCGGTTTCTAATGACACGTCGAGAAAGTAATCATTCAACTCATTCAAATCATCAACGATCGATACGACATTGCTTACTCTACTCTTCTATGTACATTGAATAACAAATGCTCAGAATGTGTTAGCTGTAGAATATGATTTTTTCCTCTCTTTCATATTTTATAAAAGATAGACAATGAATGATGATTTGAAGTTTTTTTTCTACCACTGTTATCGATTTTTCTCTCAAGGGCTTGCACTTATCGTAATATTTATCCTGACAATTGCGAAGTTATTTTTTGGGTTATTGTGTTTAGCATTGTGTTTATTACGATGCTAAGGAGTGTTTTAATTTTTGGAACGTGTGTGGTCTACCACAAGTCCATTTGTTAACTATACATTTGTATTACATTAAATATCCGGCATTTCATTTTTCGGTTTCATTGTACTTTGCAGTGAGTTTTCTATTTAAGGCGTAACAGTAGGAGGATAAATAGAATTGCAAATATCCCTCTTACAATGTGAAAAACGAAATAATCGTCTACAATGAAAATTATAATAATTTTATTAATTATCACATTCCCAGAGTAAACTTTCTTACGAGCTTTCTTAAACAGACTTAAAAGCAGTTCCATTTGAAATCTTTTTATTGACTAGCTTTGTCACATTATGGATTACCAGAAGATATCTGCTACCATCACGGAATTTATCCCTCTTACATTTGAAGAACTTTTGTGTTAAATGATATCTACACAAATGAAGTTCCTACACACTTTACCAAACATTAGTCAGAGTATAATGTTCCAGGTTTAATTTTATCTTGGGCGTAAATCTGAAGTTGCTGAAAGCTGATAAAGGGCTTATTTTTGATCCTATGCTGCAAATTGTTGATATTTTTTGTGAGTGGGTTTAGTTGTATACTGAGGTTATGATAAAAAGATTGTTTGTTTATATGAATAGTTTCGACGCATAATTTTGCTGTGAACCTGCATTGTCATTAGATTTGTTACTTAGTTCCGACTCGCGTGCTAGGAAAATTAAGACATTTCTTGCTTGAAAAAGGAGCCAACGAGTTTGTCTCGCATTAGATTTCGCGAACGCAGTCTCTCCTTGTTAGTGCTGGGCCGGCAGCTTAAAGCTCCGCGGAAGGGAAGGGGGATTTAATTTGCGAAAGAAGACGAGCGTGCGCGCAGCCCAGGCAACAAATGAAGGCGCTGCGCGAAGCTGTCGAAGGAATTGCGTCGCCGCGTGCGTGATGAAGTCACTGTATGTAGTCCTGTAGCGTCGTTGATTACCTTAGAGAATCTATATTACAAACTTGGAATATACGAGAATTAACGAAATACTTAACAGTCTTTGCCCATGCGAAATGTGTCAATGGTTTTGTTGGACATTCAGTAAAGCGAGAAAAATACAATGAAACAGTTTCGATTTTGACTGAAAAATGCTAATCGACTCGTTTTCTAACCTTATGTTAGGACTACATTCTCAAACTCAATGCGTCACTACTTATTATTTAGCTATGGGTCCCACCATGCAATGTGGAAGAAAGGAACTTCAGTATTTACGCGTTTCAATACAGCCAATTTTTACTGCTACAGGAATTCAATTTCCACGTATTTGAAAGAAGCATTTTTCTGCTGCGAAGACAGTAGTGGTAAACCAATTTGTGTTGTTATCCAAAGTTTATTAGTAATTTGATATATAAACTATTCCTCTCTTTCAACATAACAACCCTAAATAACGGCATAGAAAGAAAGGACTAAATTTTGAAATTATTTCCGGGGTACCTGTGTGTTTACTCCTAAAACGTAGAGTTTGGTAAAAACCTGGACACGTACGTTTCATTGGGTCGATAAATGTTTTCTGACGAGACAATCAATAATTACTTCTGGTTGTGTCAAAACAAGTTTGAGAAATGAATGAATATGAATCATAATTGAAAACTAGAAGTGACAATTTCACATTCCAGTTTCGTTGTTGTCATTCAATTTGAATATGTATTCTACGCAAATGAAAATAGTTAGGTGTATCATAAATTAGTGAAGCATTGCCAAGACGAGTTTCAAAAATAATTTTGTTACGAATCTGAAATGGGTACTGCGCACCTCAGTTTATTGTACAACGGTAACAGCGAATCGAGACAACCCACTCGTTTTTCTAATTAACACATTTGTAAGAGTATATAAAGCGAATACACAAGAAGCGAAAATACTTAGAAAACAGTTTACAATAAAAATGCATTAACTCATCTACTTTCCTTCTTTTTCTAGGACTCCTCTGCCTTATTTGCAATTCGTAATTTTGATACAAATTCCATTAGGCAAGCAAGTCTCATTTATTTATAGTTTGCGGGTTTGGATTTGGAAATCTCGTCATAATTATCTAAACAAACTATAACGCGTAATATTAACTAGTAGAATATCAAAATACTCTGCACTTAAGAATTTTCAGTAATAGTTTTAACGCAGCACTCTGGAGAAACAGTGGAACGTATGGAACGAGTTAGCCGAAGTCGTTAAAAGCAAGCAAAGTATGTCCAAGCGCGGAATTCACGTGCCCACTAGCATGTCTATTATTGATGTACAAAATGGTCAGAGCCCCAGAGCCGATTTGACCCCCCGTGGCAAAAGGTCACGGGTTCGAGTACCGCCATGAGTGTGGACGTTTGTTCCTTACCTTTTGTGCTTGTGTGTGTGTTTGTAAGAGAGAGAGAGAGACAGACAGACAAAGAAGAGAGAGAGAGAGAGTTGTGATGTGTTGAGGAGGGCTTCATTTTATGCTTTTCTCATATTCGAAGAGCCTAGTGTGTTGGTTGTTTCATTTATTTACTGAGTTAATGGAACCTAGGAATCCTTCAACTGGTGAGATCATTGAGTAATAATCTAATGAGACGACATAATTGATCTAATGCTAACAACAGTACGAGATGAATGCTAAAAGACAGTGCTAGACTGGGCAGGGAAAACAGGAGAACGCCGAGAATGCAAACCAAGAGCTTTGACCACAAATTCCACATGGATTATCCGCGTCCGGAACTCGAGCACCAGAAAGGCGAGTGCACTAACCCATACGCCCCGATACTGCGTCTTTGGTGCTTGATGCATCCCATTGAGAGGCAGAGGGTAACTGGCTTCGGGCGACATAAAAGCTCTTAACGAGAAAGGCTCTTAAAGGTATCGCCAGACAAAACGCAGTCTTATCGATCGGTCTCGTTTGCTCACTTTCGCAGTCCTGCAGAACAAGCGCGCACCTTATCTGCCTGCGAAATCTATACGTAGGTCTCTGCCAGGACTCAGAGGTCTCACAGGTTTTCGTGAAACGTCTCACCCCTCGTGCAGACACACCCCAAAAAAATTCCACTGAACGTGGTTGGAGAAGACAGAGATGAAGATGGAGTATTTTTATACCGAGAACAAATTTCGTTGTTCTAATCATTCGTGTAGTAAGCCGCTATCAGCGGCAGCTGTGCTGGAGTAACCAGGCCGACGCGGAGTGCGCTCCCCGATAACAGGCCTGGTATCGACATCGTTCGATCTCGATAATGGCAGTGCCGGAATTAGTTTTCTCGCACAAATCTGTCTCGGCGCGTTAGCCTCGTCTCCGTCGATCGGAACTGGGTGTCACAGTTTCCGATTTCGCGTATTTGTGCTCATTGGGCGCAGTAAAAGTGCGGTCCAGGGCGGCATGTTCGTTCGCCCAATAGGATGGGTTCACCCAATTGGGTGAATTGGTATTGATCGGCGACCGCTCGTGGCCGTTTCAGGGGCGAGACAACATCCCATTGAGAGGTACAGGGTAACCGACTTCACTCGAAGAAGAAAGCCCCAAGAGAGAAAGAAAGAAAGACATTGCTGTTAAATGTCTGACGTGGACGCTTCGTTCACCCAGTTGCTTCCTTCTCGCGCCCTCCCCCGATCCCGCCTCCGCGCGGTGTGGCGCAGTACATCTAAAATGCATTAACTTCACTATCAATCGATACGCCACATACCAGTTCAGGGCCAGTGGCGCCGGCCTGGAGCTCGTAGGAGGATCCTTCCATCTTTAATGCGTCTCGAACGGAGCGTTCGCATACTATATAATCTTTTCTGTACATGAAGAGCACTCGTAGGGGGCCGTCCGTTTTATTTCTCTTGACGCTGTCGCGTTAAATTGAACAGCCGAACATTATACAGCGGCGTACAGGAGGTTCTTCCTTTACGCTAGAAGGTGGGAACGGGATGGGATGATGCCGTTGTAGCAAATTGACGCTCATTTTCACTAAATATTGCACATTGGGAAACTTGAAAAAGTGGCTGAAACAACTATTACACCCGACAGGGTTACAGCCACCAAGTCAGACCTGGAGATCCTGTGAAGATTGGAAACAAAAACATTGAGATATTTATACAACACGCCGTGGTTCGTAACCAACAATAATTTGTATAAAGATTTGAACATCTCAACTATTGCAGAAACTTATCAGCTAGCGAAGAAAGAGGCATCAGAGGAGACTGAGCTACCATACGAACCTACTTTCAGTGAATGTGTTGGACAATAGTAAACACGTGTACAGACTGAAGCGTGAATGTATATTAGATTTACCATTTAGATTCACTTAATAGTTACTTGTATATTGTGTAATATTTACTAATTGTTCCAAGTGAACAGATTTTAAGTTGGCAGTATTGAAAATAAAAAATACAATTAAAAGAAACATGTGCTAGTATCTTAAAGGAAAGTAAGAAGCAGCGGTTGGTTTCGAAGGCCCTATGAAAACGCCACTAAAATGTAAACTTGTAAGGACGCTTCAATTTAACTTTGATTATCTAAATTACAAGATCGCTACATTAAGAGCGCAGTGAGCATAAAAGTCTCCTCCACTTGTCGTTCGTACGTTGTATAAAATGTATGAATAAAAATAAATATTGTTTACCCACAATTTCTTTCAGTGGTAACCAGCTAGAATGCGTGAGAATTTTCGATAAAATTTGATGTCTTTTTCTGTGATCGTATGAAGATCTTAATATGCTGTATTTTACCCAAATAATATTCTTCGCAGGTATATTAATTAATAGCATTTATGTGGTTCTTCAGAAATTATAGTAACCACAATTATTTAGGTTCCCACACATCCTTGTGGCCTAATCGTCTTTTACTTGTTTCGTGACTCATTCACCTCAGAGAGATCGATGCCCTGCTCGTTCACTGTGTGTGAAGAGATGAAGGAAGAAAAGCAAGTGGGTGGGTGCGAGGGAAATTGCACTGGCTGCGCTGCGAAAAGCGAGCGCCGCCCTCGTGAGGATCAATAGCGCGTGACCCCTCCCGTGCACCCACCGCGCTTGGTGCACACCTCTGATTGCTCAGTCGCCTTAATTTGTCTACACAAGAGCCTGGACTGGAAAGGCAAAATTAAATTAGGAATTAATGATAATAATTAAAGTAGTTATTTTTTTCAGTTTCGAACATATAAACTATTTTTTTTTAATTCGAGGATGATTAATCTATTTCTATTTGGTATTTCATTTTAATCGTGCTGATGGTAATCAGTGAACCATAAAAGTATCAGGATGAAATTTGGTGATAAATTTAATTTGGTTGTTTTGAAATCTGATTGCAGTGTGTAGAGTATTCACTATCGTAACTCATCTTTGCTACTAATTTAGTCTTCTCTCAACGATCAAAAAAAAAATTTTTAATAGTAGGTTCTCTTTCGTTGATTTATAGTGAGTAGATGTTTCTAGATAAGCAGAACAAATTCACAACACGAGTGTGTGTTTTGTTTCGTACATTTATATTTTGAGCGTGTTTGCTTCGATGTGTCACTTGTCTTGTCTCATACATCTGCGCAAACATTCTGCAGTTATTTCGCGTATGGACTTGTATAAAAACAAGTGTACCAGAAGTACTCCATCGCCGGGTAACAAGTATCTTCTCATACACTGATTGCCCCACCTCGTTCCGCATGTGTTTACTGAGTTATTTCCAGTCACATGGTTCTCTCCCAAATGTTCGAGAAAATGTAGCACATGCCATAGCATAATGGCTCCGATTTCTTTCCTTCTTAGCAGAATGGCCATATTTTTTTCACCAAAATTTTCCATTCATTTGACCTACGTATCATTTACAAAATTCAACAGTAGCAACAATGAATGAAAATCATAAGACTCTTTCCTCCTGTTATTCACAGACTGTAATGCGTCTCAAATCAATAAAAGATGTTTAAAATTTAATGTCACAGGTTTAACATTTTAAGAGAGTAATTTACCACAGTGTGATAATTTTTGAGAAAATGTCTAAAATGTTTAAGATGTTTCAATTAAAATTCCTCGAAACATTAGAAGATCCGCATCGGCCAGATCGATCGGGGACGTCAATCCACTTTTTCGGCGAATTCATGAAGGTCGTCAAAACTTCTAGCTTCCGATTGGACGATCATATCTGGTCTCTCCCGCTGACTTAATATATGTGGAAAGGCAAGCAGGTGGACGCTTTAGAAACAGTATTTTGGAGCTGCATTTTTGTCGAAACTAAAACTTGTTTATATAAATTGATACACATGCTTCAGCAAGTAAAGTAAAAAACCGTATTTATTAAAATATTATTTGGTATTGAAATATCTAAATACAATATAATGTAGACATAGTTTTATATTTGGGGGAATAAGAAATAAAGTTGGAAAATTAATGTTTTAAAATGTATCGTAGTATGGTTTTTCAAATTCAGTATTGAGGTAGTGTTATCGCTGTCGGAGCTTTCATTGCTGTGCAGAGTGCGAACGTGCCTAGGAGCCGCCGCGAGTGGCGCATGGCTGTAGGTGTAATTTGAAGCTTGACATTCAAAGCCGTATTGCACAGCGTACTTTTGCATTCAACAAATTCATCAACATTCCAGGTTTCCTATGACAAGACAGTGTAATGTATTCTTCCCGGTTGGCGAGCTATGAAGTTTGCCTGCAGCACAGTAATCAGGCGCTGATACGGTACGGTCGCTGTTGGAAACTTTGAGTTAAGGATGCGACATCTATGTCGATGTTTCTATGAAATTATCAAGGTTTTAAACATATATTGATTTAAGTCGATGTTTTTAACTGATTTAAATCGATATTTTGAGTTTGATGTTTTTACGTTTTCGATGTTGTGTTTGTGAATGAAAAAAGTTACACAATCACAATTTGTTTAAAGTTAAAATATGAAAGAATAACATTACACATTTATTCATGGGTTCGAGCGAAGCTATCGCTGCTTTTACTCTCTTCTTTGAGCAGACCATGACCCCCGCAAGGTGATCCCGGTGTCCATGTGTTTTGCACCCTTTCCTCACATTTCGTCCGTGGAGAGGCAGTCAAAGTGCGTACAGTAGACGTAGGGCCTCCACTTACCTTTCTACTCCGAATTGCGCTGGTCCCTTGAGGACACAGTCTTCAGGGTCAGCTTTGTTTATTGTTCTTATTTCTTTGTTGTTGTTTTTTTCAGTGAAATCTAATTAATAAACATGGGCGAATTAAACACTCCTCCTCGCGTACGTAAAAGTTGGAGATAACTAAACAACTTTGCGTTTTTACTGATAATTTACTGCTTGTCATTGCCTTCGATACGGAACTAGATATTCTCTCCACAACTTACCTCGATAGAGAGGAGCGCGGTTACGAAGGAAATATGGAAACAGTACAATTATGAACGGGAATTATGGGAGGGAAATATGAAAAGACAAACCGAGTTAAGTTGACATCTAGTTGATTAGTAAATAAGTAAATCTAAATCAATAAAATTAGTTAGAAAATAAAATTATGTATGCACCACGGGCGTTAACATGTTCTAATGATCGTGGAACCCTTGTAACGCCTTTGGTGTGCATAAATAACTTTTTTTAAACAAGTTCAAGTTTTCGGAACGATGTATTATTGAGCTGGATATTTTAATGTTGATCGTGGGTGAAGTCGGGAGCGTGCGTGGGTGTGAAGCGTGGCCGCGGCAGGTGCCGTGCGTGTGCCAGGCGTGTGGGCGGGGCGGTGGGAGGGAGTGGGAGGGCGGCAGCCAGAGCTACGCAGTGAGCGAGGGCGCCCGTGACCTCCAACATAGCCAACATTGCGCGGCTCCTGGATGGAAATTATTGTAAATATTAAAGCTTATTTACCAAAATTTGTGGGAGGAGAATGTAAATACTAAGCATCCTAATAGGACTGTGCCGCCAGTGTCGTAATAAATTTGAACTCTTAGAATGATCAAAAGTACATGAATCGTTAATTCGACTTTAAAGAGCAAAATTGTAAATATTGACATGCGTTCAAAAAATCTAAATGCCCAACGAACGCCGGGCTTTAACGTCGGAGTCGTCAGAGCGTCTCAGTTACACTGTCAGAAATGTAATGTAGATTACTGTGTTAATGTACGTGAAACTTACCCTTGTACATTAAAAAGAACTTCATTTATTTGTACATTGAATGTAATGTTTCAATTGAAGTCAACGTAGATTTTATGTAGAGATTCTCCCAAATCCCCTGTCTCTCATATATTCAAATCATATATTCATAACCTCCAGTCCATTCAGATCATTCGTTCATTCATTGTTCATTGTACATGTGTATTGTCTTTGTCATTATACATGATCATTCGTTGATTGTACATGTATACATTAAATTTAATGTGCGTTCTTGATCATTTCTATAATGTATATTTGCATTAAAGTAATGCAGTAATTTCTGACAATGTAATTTTTCATCATTTCACATTTCTGAGCGAGGAATGATGAAAAATGTATTAAGTAATATATGTTTTGCATATAAGTATTGTTTGTATTTATTACGTCATTATATTATAAATATTAGAGCATTTTTACCAAAGTTTCTCGAAAGGGAAGGTAAATTCAAAGCATCCTAAGATGACTGCACCGTCAATGTCGAAATAAATTAGAACTCTTAAAATGATCAGGAATTGTTAAGTCGACTTTAAAGAGCAAAATTGCAATTATTGGTTTGCGTTCAAAAAATCAAAACTTTAATGACTTCCTTTAAACTTATTATTCCTTTCCTTTTTATACTGCTTCAAGATTGCAGTCTACGAGAACGTCGTAAAATGAGTGTCTCGAAGAGCCTCTTTTCTGGCTCATTCTTGAAATTGCGGTAAAAAATTCCCAGTGCAAGGGCCATTGTGCGCTCTGAGAATATTCCCAGTGCACCATAAAGCTGCGGAAGCTTTTCTTCTCTCTGGCTCCCCTCGAGCACTGCACTCCCACGAATACATCACCAAGGTTCATGTAAATAGCTTGGGGCTCTTTGTGCACGTGTGGATAACCACGATGGGAACACAATCCCCTAGTGAGGACGTACGCGCTTAAGATGTTAGTTCTTCTCTCGCGCAGGTTGAGACAACGAGGCTACTAGCAATATAAATTCATGGCGTACGTCCTCATGAAAAAATTTGCTGCAATAATTTCAGCGAGAAATGTCTGACAGTTTAAATGTTTTCGAAAGTTACTCGTTCTTGCGTACTCGCAACATCGTATCTCTGTCACAGCGAACCACATCTCTTGCAACTTAGTGCGGCAGATTATTGCCAGTGGTCTTGCAGTTTTAGGTTGAGTGCGCGTGACTTACTCTAGTGTTGCCACTCGTAGAACTGCTAGGACCTTGCTTCTTCCAACGAACGTTCCACCAAAAACCGACGCAGTGTCAAGGAAGGAAACTTCTCCAATACGACACGTCACAACCGTTGCTCAATAAATCAACAAGAGCGTTTCTCTGGAGAATTTGGAATGCCGCTGAGCGAAGCACTGCAGTAAATCATTCGAATCTTTTTTACCTTACATTTCGTGATATTAGATTCATATGGTCCAACTCAAATTATATTTCAGTTTGTTGTTACATTTATCTATTTTATTCTAATGCTATGAATTTGTACATTTCTACAAATCTGAAAATGTTGATTGTTAATTGATATCGAAGCGGTTACAAGCCTCCAGTTCTTTCTTAGAATATGAAAAGTTTGTAATTCTTCCGTCTTGGCTTCATGTATTTCAACATTAATTCATTGCAATTAGTTTATAAATATATTTTTTCAAGATAAATTTCTTCCGTACAAACCAGTGTTCATAAATTTACATTTTGACTTACACTTTGACTTGTGTAAGTCAAACAGGTACTTAAACTCTTATGTCCTGCAGCTACAATAATACGACAATGGTAGGATTCTTCACCGTCCAAATGATTTTACAGATCATAGTCGCTGTTCTGTACTATACCTATATTCAGAGCTTTTAAGGGCCATAACTCGATATAGAGATTTTTCAGGCAAGAAGCTCCACATTTCCTAAGTTTGAGATGATTTTCTTAGAAAATAAGTGAATGAAAAAAAATATATTGAATGAGCGTATTTGATGTTTTTCAAGTGGAAGAACTCACGTTGTATAATTGCATGTAATGTATGACTTAGCCATTTTTCTAGAAGTTATTTGAGGTATCACTAAAGCAATCGATGATTAGTAAGAGTAAACTCATTGCTTGCGGTGTTTTGAACAAACTCGCCTCAATTATCAATTTTACAATTACGTAATTTATTGCCACAATTTCAGTGGGACTATTACTATACATTCGAAGGTTAAAATAGTATTATAATTAAATGCACATATAATGTACAGAATATACCTTAAAACAATTGACTGGCTATTGGTGTTTCTGTGGCAAGTTCGACAGCGAAACTTCGAAAATAAGCAGTTAAGTCAATTTTAACCATCTTTTCTTTAATAAATTCCTTCGAGATTTAGAATCGTTGAGCCATTATAAGTACTCAAATGTTGATTTGAAAAAATAATTTCTATGCTAAAATGTGGAATGACGTCACATGTGTATTTTCGGTGTACAAAATGCCCAACTTGATGTTCTTCGACGAAACGTTGGCGGGCAGCTCTAGTCGATCAAACATGAATTAAGGGGATGTATTTTTACGAGGATTCAGTGTATAGAGCATACACTGCTGTCACAGTTTAAACTACTGCCATGTAAACGTTGAAAACGTTTTCTTCCTTTTTGCCGTATTACAGGTCACGTGATTGCCTTTCGCCATGCTCTGCAAAAAGTTTCTAAGTACTGGTGCCGAGGCCCAGACGTCCATACTTGATTTCCCTTCATCGGGGGCCGGTAAACTTTTGTAACTGCGGGCCACATTGACAAACCTCCAATAGCGCGCGAGCCTCACATATCTCCAACTTCCTTTTTATGCATCAGATTTGGAAAGATAAATTACTTTTCAATAAATGTATTAGAACTATGTCAACACGAGGTCGGGATTCAGGACGAACGACATAGGCTAGGCTAGTAGAGGCTACTGCGAGCTTGCAGATAACCTAATATTGGGAAACTGCACTGTCAGAAATGTCATTAAATTGAATATAGATTAATGAATTAATGCACATGAACCCTAATGTACCTGAACATTAACAGGAGCATAATATATTTATACAAAAATGTAATGCTTAAACGATAAACACTGTAGATTTAATATACATGTGTTCCAGTTTCCTCTGCCTCTCATCATTCATACTATAATCACCTGTCCATCTAGATCAATTCAGTCCTTCCAGATAAGACCATACAATTTTGACGTATGCGTTCAACTACTTATTTTTTAAAGTCGTTTGCTGTGGGCTACGTAAAATGCAAAAAAACATGATTGTTTATTTTTCAGTAGACCGATACAGTGAAAGGCCCTTAAAGTCGCATGAGATGGCTCGGCGGACCTCGTTTTGCCGATCCGTGCAGTACGTTGTGTGCTTTTTTCTCTCTGGCCGCCCCCGCACCCCTTGCGCCCGCGAGGGGACGCGGCCCGCGCCGCCAGGGGCGCTGAGAGGCCTCGCGGCCACGCGGGCTGTGTTTGCGCTCGCCCTCGCCGCCTCCGCCCGCCACGCGGCTTGTGCTCGCCGCGCCGCGGGTCGCCGCCGCCGCCGCCTGCCGAGCGTTTTCATCGGGGACTCCCCCGCGGAAGGAGGAGGAGGAGGGGGGCGATGACGTACGCCTTGGGGTAGGGCCCACCGGCGGCGGCTGCAGAGCGGCGGGCGGGCGGGCGGTCGGGCGTGAGCGGCAGCGGGCTCCGGAGGGGTCGGCGCGGTCGCGGTGGGTGTGGTGGTGGAAAGGTCGAGAGAGTCAAGCGGTGGGCGGGGTGTTTTGGCTGCGCCGAGTAGCGGGGGAGAGGGGCGCGACGGGTACGCGCAGCACGCGACGAGCAGGGACAATCGGGGAGCGCTTGAGGAGGGCGTTGAGTTGGCGGGGGATGGGGTGGGTGAAGGGCAGGTGGCAGAGGGAGTGACGTGGAGATAATTGCGGGGAGGCAGTGAATTGGTGATCAGAGGGAGAGAGAGGATAGCGCGGAGGAGGGGGCGGGAGGAGGCAGGTTAGCCAGTTGCTGGGGGCAAGGGTTCGTTGGAGGTGGTAAGGGAAGGTGGAGTGGGATGGATGGGAAGGGGACGGTAGGATAGTGAGAACAGGGGGAAGGTTGGCAGGAAGAGTGAGAAGAAGTGGCTTAACGTGGAGTGGCATGGTTGGGGCCGGGGGATTCGTAGCGGGTTAAGGGAGGGTGCAGGATATTCTCTCAGGTGAGGCGGGAGGAGCAATCGGTTCGGGGAGGCGACGGTGTTTTGAGCGGGGTGGCGAGGGTTTTGTGGGAGGGAGGGGGTACTCGGGTGAAAAGTGTGGGCGGCGGCGGGAAGCGTGGGAGGCTGATGAGGGCAAGTTGGCGCAGTAGAGGGAGGAGGTGGAGTGGTGAAGAGGCTCGTGTCCGTAGGCCTGGGGATAGCGGGGAAGGGGCTGTGAGGGCAGGAGGGACAGGTTAGGGTGGTGGAGGGAAGTCGGTGATCACGGCGGGCGTTTAGCGGAGGGAGGGAGAGGCGATAGGAGAGCAGGGAAGGAAAAAGGTCCTTTGGGGGAGTGACAGAGAGGGTGAGGCAACGGCATTTTACGCAGCAGGAGCGCAATGCCTGTTTTTCAGAAAAAAATGCGTGTACGGGGTGTGAGGGCTGCGTCTGCAGTGGAAGTCTGGGGCAGTTGGGGGGAGATGGGAGATTAATATTTAATTGTTTCCGACCCCTCGGGCAGTGGAACACTATGGTCATTTGACCCACTAGCGTCGTGAATGCTTTATTAGGGGTGGTGAGATACGGCGCGGACCTACATGTCTCGCGGCTCCCTCTCCTGCAGGCATGCTCCCGCTTTTGCAAGTTCTACTAAGGCTCTCGACAGTGTGGTAGTAGTGTAGTGCACGTAAGTGTGTGTGGCGTAAAGAGAGAGAAATACAAGGAAGGAGGAGGAATATCGGCGTGCGGCTCGAGAGCCCGTTTTCTTTTAAGGAACTGCACAGAATTCGCTGGTAATGATCGTAGAACCCACGGAAACTACGGACCGAGCATCAGCCAGCCGCTAGAAGCGCTTGAATTCGACGTAGGCTTATGTCAGGTACTGCCGAAAGTTCGCCGCCGCGTGTGCTGCGGTGAGTGGGGAGGAGTGGCTGAGGGCGCCGGGTCGGGCGGGGCCGGCTTTCGCCGGGCGGCGTATGGACGCCTAACCCCGTTAGGGAGCCCTCGGGAGGCCCGCGCGC
>BOPP01000130.1:3593536-3642453 GCA_017312745.1 Gryllus bimaculatus
CGCCTCCGCCCGCCGCCGCTTAGTTTATCTCGCGTTCATTAAATCTAGCGACGTCGCTCTTAACTTAAGCAACGGCGGTGCAAGTCTTTCGGCGTAATAGAAAACGCGGTTCGTGCGCTGCATAATGCGGCCCGACGATTTAATGAACGCGATGGCGGGCGGGCGCCGCAATTCGGCGATAATGACGCGTGGGCAAATTGGGCCTCTCCGCGGTGACGGAGCGCTTATGCATGGGGGGGGGAGCGGGGGGCGTCCGATTGACGTAATCGGCGACCCTGTAATAGGGCAACGCGGCTAACAGGCGGCGATTGGCGCCGCTCGTAACCTCTGATAAGCGGAATCGACGCTGATCGGGCAGCCCGACCGACCGGCTGGCTGACTGGGGGCCGAGGGGCGCTGTGCCTGAAATGGTGGTGTAGCGGGCAGGTGGGCGGCTGGTTCGCGATGGTCAAATTGCATAAATTAGGATATTCCCTGTGGATATTGCCACGTTGGGCGTAACTGTTGTTACTCTGCTCCTGATCGCGTGGTAGATTTATGGCGTATTATCGTTTTGGCTGCTGAGTGCTTCATTGTAGTATGTGTGCGTCGCACCTGTTTTACGAGTTCGACTCAAGTTTGTGGAGGTTCTTTTGAATAGACATATTTACATATTTTCTTTTTTGTTAATGTTTGTTGTTTTATATTGAGATGTGGGGTCAGTCTTCAAATGCTTTTGATAACAGTGGTTAAAATAAATCTCCCTTTTTATTAAGTAGTAATAAGAAATATTTTGTGTGATGCTTCTAAATAAAAGAATTCGCCCTGTTGAATTGTAGTTTTTATTGAAGAAAACTATAAATCACAGAACGAACATTCCGTGTAACATTGCATACATTTTTACTGTGTTTAACACAGGAAGAATTATGTAATAACATTGCACAAATTTGTGAAAAAGTAAGTATGTTACCTGAAGTTCATCGGTGTTTTCATTCGCAAGCTCTTCATTGTTCAAGTTACACTCAAGCAGAAATAAGAATTTTTGGTATATCGATGAATCTTATTTCCACACATTAGTAGATAAAAGGAAAGCTACTTGATCTCTTTTTTGCTATATAGTAGTTACAGATTCCTCTTCACAACCTCAAAATTACTGAAATGCAAATCACTGAAAACGGAGTTAGAATTCTTGACCTTTAGGGCCACACTCTCCGTAGTCAACGTACATTTTTGTGTGATGTTAATGTGTTATTAAGAGCAAATCGATGCAATCATTTGCAAAATATATGATTTCGTCATGGTGTTGACTGAAAGAATATTCTCATTTTTTTAAATTTGTGCCAACGCTCCAGTACGGTTTTTTAAACCTTTTTGTGTGAACAAAATGAATCTCCCTTAGTGTAGCTGATATGAAAGTTTGGCACTTGGCTATGTTACCCACGACGATATACAACGCATGTATTTGGATTGATCTTTTTGAAGGTGCCATTTCTCAAGAAAAATCATCATAATGTGGCCTCGTTATGGCCTACACTCCCAATTTGCTCCTCTATATTTTGCTCGTATTTTAAGGAAAGCTTAAATTTATATCTACACGTAGGTGGCCTTTTAAATTGAGTCTGAGAGTGTTATTCCACGAGTTGAGTAAATTTTCCTCTCTACTTCCGTATCTTTGAAGGAGCAGAACATGTGCATTGGTTGTTTTGATGCCACTCTTCTGACAGCGTTAGTTCGCGATCCACTATTTCAGAACTATCTAAAAATAAGTGTCGGAGGATTCTACATTTCCACAGTTTTGCGACTACGCACGTATTTTTGTCCTTCCCGCTTCCTTATTGCCTCACAAGTCGAGGCATAGTGTTGACTTTGCGAATGCAATAAAATATTAAATAGAATTTACGTTTACTCTTCCCGTAATGTTAGTGTACTGTCGTATCCGCTTTACGTCCTGTATGGCAAGGATTCTGTCGAACTCAGGACTCTCAATGTTGAAAGTGTTATTACAGTGAGATGGTTGCAAGAGTAGCCATTCTGTCCTACCTTCAACGGATAATTTCCGGATGAACTGCATAAATATTGCGACGGTAAAGAAAGACATTATCTTGGTCAGTGGCATTTGGTGTAGGCAACGTTTAACAATTTATTGTGTGTTATATGTTGGCGTATATATTAAATTATTTTTATGGTTTCTGCGGTATGTGATGAAATTAATGTAAACATTTATTTAACTTTGCGTATTATATCAGAGTAACGTTTTCTGTTAACCTTTTTCATTAAAATGTAAGAAAAGTAGAAGCTTATTGTTCGAAATCGAGTCAAATGCTAGTTACTTTGAAAATGTAGCCAGAAAAGTAAGTAAATCTAGCTAGAAGTAGCCTGAAAGGCTAGAACAGCCGTGACTATATTTCAGATACTTTCGACATTTGCATACTTCCGATGCATTGTACTTGAAGCCGAAAATGCATCTTGGTCCTGAGCTCTCACATGGCCTGCTGGCCTGCTCTAGATACTAGGCAACCGGTTGAACATCTGCGTATCACACAAAGTATAATCGAACACGTTCTGCCGTACCTGGGCGTAGTCACTAGTGCTGCTTGCACGAAAAAATAAGAACGAAATATATTGTTAATGTAATTTAAAAATATATCGTACATGAATTATAGATAGATAATATTGCCAAGGTGTAGTCTCGAATTAGTGTGTCGTAAGGACATTGTTTAAACTTTAGTTGGATTCCATTGTCAACTGTAAATCCCAGGAACCGTTGTTATTATATAAGTTGTCGTTTAGTATTATCTTGTATATTAATCAAGTGTTGCAATGGAAACATTTCCGTACTGCGTTACCGAAAGTAATGTGTGGCTTGCAATTAGTCACTGCGCGCGGACTCAGCTGCAGTCTCAAACAGCCGTCCCAGCAAATTACGCAGAAGAGAAGGTGAAAGTGTACACATGGATTCGCGGAAGTAACAAGAAGGCTCAAGAAAAAATGACTGGGTGTGAACGATATGAAAGAATTGTGCATGAAGAATATGGGATGGGAAGGGAGGTAGAGATGACGGCGAGGGAATGGGGAGGGAAGAAGGAAGAAAATGGTGATTGGGGGGATTAAGAGGAGGTAGGAATGGAATGGAGTGTCGTGGGCGGAGCTCAGTAGAATACAATGGAAGAAGCGGGGCAGAATGGTACGAGATGGTGAAGGAGATGGACGTAGGGAGTCATAGAAGATTAGGAGTAACGGAAAGTGAAGTGTAGCATAGGACACGGGGAGGTGCGAGGCAGGAAGGTTAGAATGCGTTGGTCCGGGCAGTTGAGACGAGGCGTGGGATTGGGAGATAATTGACGGGAAGAGGAAACGACGAGGAGAGATGCTGGGTGGGCTCGGGGGTGAAGTGGAGTGGGATGGAATGGGAAGGGACGTAATGAGCGAAGGCGAAGAGGTAAGTGGCTTACGTGGAGTGCTGTGGCGGGGATTTAGCGTTAAGAGGGTGCAGATATCGGTGAGGAAGAATTCGGGTAGGGGGGAGGATGGAAGTGTGGGCGGCGCGAAAGTGCTGAAGGGCAATGGCGCAGTAGAGGGAAGAGTAGATGGTAGAAGAGTTTGTAGTGGATGGGAAGGGGCGTGAAGAGGACAGGTTATGGTGGAGGGAAGGTCGTGATCAGCGGGCGTGGGAAGGGAAAGCGATAGGAGAGCAGGGAAGGAAAAATCCTTTGGGCAGAGAGTGAAAATAGAGAGGAGCGAATGCTGTTTTCAGAACGTGACGGGGTGTGAGGGCTGCGTCTGCAGTGGAGAGCTGGGGCAGTTGAGGGGGAGATGGAGATTAATTTATGTTTCCGGGCACGTGAACACTATGGTCATTTGACCCACTAGCGTCGTGAATGCTTTATTACGGGGTGGTGAGATACGGCGCGGACCTACATGTCTCGCGGGCTGCCCTCTCCTGCAGGCATCTCCCGCTTTGCAAGTTCTAAGCTCTCGACATGTGTAGTAGTGTAGTGCACGTAAGTGTGTGCGTAAAGAGAGAGAACATAACAAGGAAGAGGAAGGAAATATCGCGTGCGCTTCGAAGCCCGTTTTCTTTTAAGGAACTGCACAGATATTCGCTTGGTAATGATCGTAGAACCCACGGAAAACTACGGACGAGATCAGCCAGCCGCTAGAAGCGCTTGAATTCGACGTAGCTATGTAGGTACTGCCGAAAGTTCGCCCCCGCGTGTGCTGCGTGAGTGGGGAGGGGTGCTGACGGGCGCCGGGTCGGGCGGGGCCGGCTTTCGCCGGGCGCGTAATGGACGCGCTAACCCCGTTAGGCCCTCGGGAGGCCCCGCGCGCAATTCCGTCGGGCGGCGGCGGGGGCGGCGGCGGAGGTAATGGCGGTCGAAGGGCGTGCCCTGCGAGCAGCTTCCGCCCGGGGCCTTGCCCGGCGCAATTGGGAGCTGAGCGGGGCGAGGCGACGCGAGGCGATGCGGAATGGCGGATGACCTCCATTGCGCGTAGCCCAGCTCAGATTTTTTGGGAGGGGGGGGGCGGATTAAAATGCGAATTGAATCAAAGAACTCGTTCGGTGAAGATATTTTCGTCGTGAAAGAGTTTGCTGTTCCTAGTCGAGAAATATATTGCCGGTTTGATGTGAATACATGGGGCTGTTTAATTTTTAGAAAAATTGTATTGAATCTATTGCGTGTAATGTCTTTGTCATTAATTATAAGTCAATTTATTAACAATTTTTATTCATTTCATTAATATTTTGATTTAATTAGATGAGGTGATGACATAATTGGTTTTGGAATGAAGTAAATTTGTAGTAGGATTTGCACTGGCTGGTACTATATTCACTTTTCCGAAAAAGTTAGAGCTGAAAAACAAATGTGTGTCTTAGACCCGATCCATGCGCTTCCTTTTGATGAACTATTCTTAAGGGCCACGCGCATGCGCAATGTCACTTCTGAGGTCCCACCCAATACTGCGCATTCTCGCGTTCGCTAAAAGTCCGGAATCGTCCGGAATCGAAGTAACAATGAAGCGTGTAGGTCGCTGGTAAGAACGGTAATAACTGTCTGCAATACTCTGTATATATGCCAATGTACTGTTTAAATTAAATTTGGGATGAGCTGAACTATAAAATGCAATCCGAGTCCAGGAAATGGAGGTTTGTGACTTATAGAGGAAGATAGAGTATTCTGTATTCTAACGAAATTGAGTGGGGAGTGTTTTTTTTTTCCATCGTTATTTTGAATTTATATAATTTTGCTTTGTAAAGTTCTTCTCGTAGCTCTTGAATTTTTTAGTTTATTATTCTGCAGGCTGTTTTGCTTAAATACATTTTGCAGGGAAAATGCAGTGGCGAATAATTCGTTTTCTGGTTTTGAGGAATCCGAAGTCAAATGCATCCCTTGTTCGAAATGTAAACCTTTAGTGAAAAAATACCTGTCTGAGTGCCTTGTTACTGCAGTATTCCAACTCATGAATTATGTCTTTAATTGCGAATCTTCCGTCATTCTCCTCGACCCAAGCAACCGGGTAGGGGCATTTGATGATCTTATTATGAACATGATGATACTTTCTTGCAATTGCCTTTGAATAGTGAAAGATTACTGGTAGTAAATAAATTTAGTTTGAAGGTGAAAATGGGTATTTCGTAGCAGGAGAGTCTTGAATAATAAATTATTTATTAAAATCTTTGGCTAAATATTTTCCTTCTTCTGGGGTAGTGCCGTTGAAGGTTTTTCTGTAGTTGCGAAGCTATATTATTATTATTATTATTTGCATTAGTTAACCATTTCTTCTTTTACTGAAGTAGAAGCGTAGTTTTAACAATATTAATTGATTTGGTTTGTTTTTGAAAAAAGTTCCAATTTACAAATAGTCGAAACCAGTGAGGTAATTGCCAAAATCGGAAGTACATTTTGTGGGAGCTGTTGCTTTAATTTACTTCACAAAAGCGATTTTCTTGAGTGATTGTCTACTCTTATTGTATTGTTGAGTCTTGAGATATTATAATATTCTTTTCTAACTTGATAATAAAAATCATATCTCCCAACAATGAAGAATGTCAATAGGGCATTAGCTAAATTTCAATCATGTGTTATATCTTTGTTTATTTTTCCAACCTTTAAACTAATTTCATTACACATCGATTTACACTTACCACCCAGCCAGCGGGGACGTATTAGCGTGACCTGGATTTTTAGAAATTGGCGCATTAAGCCCAATTATCCTAAAAGCTTGCGCTAAGTGTACACAGTTTATTGAATGTTTTAAGAGTTTCATTTGAAAGAAAAAATGTATATGAATGATGCACAAGATTGCCCCATATTCTTAACAGTCACATACAAATGGGGCGGTAGGGGGAGGGGGGGGGGTCAACGATACACCAAGTGTAGTTTATTTCCTCTATCTTTGTTCAGGTAAGGATTTACTGTTTCATCGTTTCGAACTACCCCTACGTTATACTTTCATCTTTGTACGCTTATCTGATGTTTACAAAACAATTTAATGCATATATTTCGTCCTCAGTATCACTTCGTGGTAACTCCCGCGTACTTCACCCAGGCCTATGCCGCCACCCACACTCCAGAAAAAAATGGCCATCTGTGTCCCTGCGGATACACTGAAAATATTTAAAATATAATAACCTTGTCATATCACAAAATATTGAAAATATTTTTTTTATTTTGTGCAGAAAACATAACTTTCATAAATGTGAAAAAAATACTAATGGCATACGAATATTTGATGACACTCTCTTACATCATATTTCATTTCGATTTTCTTTCCTTCGAGTTTCAGATAGAAACTAACTGACCATTTTGCTTTGTTTTGGATACATAATTCACAATTAACTTTCTAGTGTAATCGCAATCCTGCAATATTGAGTAATGAAGGTGAATCATTTATTTGAAAAGTGAGCGTGATTGAGACATAATTCTATTGAATTTCATTTGAACAATATGTTGATGAAATAGAATGGTGAAGGTCATTGATTTGAAAATGAAATTGTTCGCTTTGAAATATCCTTCTCGTCCACCGTCATTTGCGAATCTGCTTCTAATTGCAAATGACATTGGAAATGCACTATAGCGTGCTGGAAAGCTATCTAGTTGGTACTGATTGAGTTTGTCAGATATTGTGGGGCTAGATCATTAAAATTTCTTAGAACTCCACGTAAATGTTAGCATGGACGATTTTTGGAACTCTTTCTATGGGTTTCCATATGGATCTTCTCTCTCGTTTCACGTGCGACTAGGACGATATTAAATATGGATAATAGTACTTCGTGTCTGATCACGGGTGTGCGCGTTCGTGGTGATGATGTGTGATGATTAGTAGTGCGTCTTTTATTGTGTAACTACCGTTTTTCTAGGGTACTTTTACATAACCGGGGTTTATTTTCTGGTGGATCTACGTGGAATTTATATTGACTAAAACACGATCACTGCTAGTCTTCTCCGGATTCTCTCTTTTTTACTGTCTTGTTTTCCACCAACTGCTCCAATGTTCATTGCAATTTGGCTTTCCCCCCTATTATTTGACACGTAGGCATCACAATATAATAACATGTTAATGGCGTTCCGGTGAAAGCGAAAGACGATGGTGGTGTTGCAATTTTGATAATGGAACTGTTGCAATTGTGCCGTCCCTCTGCGCTAAAAATAAATGTCATTAGTTAAATATGCCCAACACAGTTTTTATTGTGCCTTTCGAAATTTATGACATTTTTAGTGGAATCACATCACTGAATTTTCCAAATTGAGATGTTTTGGCGACCGTGTAAATTTCTGGAATTATTCTCTGCCTTCAAATGTGGCATTTATGTGCCTACCTTTGCAATTTGAAACTCCTGTATCAATGTTTACCGTGTAGTGTGCGTTCGAGCATTAAGCCACATTCGTGCAGCTGAGAAAACTGACCAGAGGTTTTACGAAGATGGAAATTCCCCAATTTGCTCATGGTTTCGAGACAGTGAAGTCCGTGTACTTTGGTGACGTCAGCAGGGAGCGCAAATATAGCACGATGCATCATTTTTCGGTGTAAATGTGGGAAGAATTTGACTTGTTCCCGTTAGTAGTATGATTGGGTGGTTCTTAAATTTATTAATTTTAAACCTCTTCGTAGAGTGTGATGAAAATGTTTCATTGTGCATATTGGAATTCGCAAAGTGTGTGGAGTTCATATATAGGTCAATTTTCCCAACACAGGTGATTGAACGATTGGTGAAACAGATCCTTTTAGAAAGACTTTATCAACCGGAGGTTTCTTGATTTAATTGTGAACAGTAAGTAAAGTTTGCAGCTTTTATCTCCCCCAAGTATTAACAAAAGGTGAGCATGAGTATTGTCATTTATCGATTCTCGTCCGTTGTACTGGAGTTTGAAACATGGCGCAAATAAGTAGAGCTGTTAACCTACGGGTTTCCGACCCTTGTAAGAAATGCATTTTTTAAATTATGGTTGGTATTCAACACTAGTGATGTAAATGGTGTCTCTTACCACGACATTCCCTTTGAACGATCATCTCAAAAGTAGCCAATTGTGAAAGGCAAAGACAAGTATTGTTCCTATCTAGGAATGTCGCCTGCTTGAGACAGAGGACAAAAGACACTTCCAGTAACTATATTCAGTTATGAAAATAGCACTCATCATCAATTGGAGATCATTAATGAAACCCGGGCTATTTGCCAAAATGTGAAAATTTGCATTTTGTGCTGGAACGCGTTGTACGCATCGAGCGCAATGCGGTGTAAAATGGGCTATCTGAAATTCTTATTCTTGGGAGTTCAGATTGTCGCCCCTGGACACCACACTAGTCAAGTCCCGCGAGCTATTGAAACAGTTTTCCTTAATTATTTCGGAATTCCATTTTAGCACAGGTTTTTATTTACTGTCTCTAGTTGAAGGGTTTGGTCAGAGATAGTCAGAAGCAACAAAATCACAGGGTAGCATTTTGAAACTGTGTATCAAACATATTTCTAACCTTCACAGTGACGCAGAGAAGAACATTTGCTTATAGCTTCTTCATTTGCCTCTGCATATCAGTTAGCCTCAAGAATTCGGAGACATCTTCTGAAAATCTATTCTACCACTAAGAAGAGTGGAAACCGACAAGAGTGTGACTTACGACTATCTCTGGCGCAACCCTTCAATTATGTATTTCTATTTACAAGGAAATAATGAAAGTTTTATACCTTGAGAGAGATTAATGATAATCGCGAAGCAAACTACTGTGATTCCTGTTGCACTCGAAGAGATATTTTTATGAAACGAGTTTCATGAAACGAGTACATCACATTAAAACGAGTTTCATGAAACGAGTGTATTGAACATGGTGTAATTGTTTGGCCTTCCACCGGTGAGGAATATTGTGTACTAACGGTACTAGTGTCTCGGTCTTCCGTCTTGCATAACAATTCTAACACAAAAGATCGGCGAGAGTAGAAAAGTGAGGATTCTTCTGATACTTATCTTGGAGTATTACTTTCCCAACCATCCACATCCAACCACTTTCGTCAACTCCAAGCTCGTTTAGTCTACATCTTTCGAGGAAACGAACAGAAGTTACCTTCGGACGCTTACATCAGAGGATTTGCATTGCTCCCGTCAGCATTGGCGAATGCTGATTGGTTCTTGCGTAAAATTTCTTGCTGAAAATATTACATCTTCGATTTCGTATTTTTTATTAAACTTCGAATGTTACAGTCAGCAACCTAGACTATGTGAAATGGGCTGTTTATGAAACCTTTTATAAAACGTTCTTACGGAAAACATCACCGTGGGCAACAGGAACAAGGTTTGGGCGAAGGGGACCCGTCCTGCAACACGGGCTGTCAGCTAGCTAGTGTGGGGCTTCCTGAGGCTAACCAACGGTCAACAGAAGCCAAGCGATTGGTGCTGTTCGTGTGTGGCGCAACCATGCTTGCAGCAGCAATCACACCGACGCCGAACGCGTGGCGACATCATGTTGAACGGCGGAATGGGAGTTACAGCTGCCGAGGCGGGGTACAATTGTTTATCAAAATTGAAGCATTTTCACAGTGAAAATAGACTTGTACGAATATACTGAACAGTGTTATCAATAGGAGGCGGATTTTAATGAAACGTCTTTTTTTCTTTTCACTCTAAAACGGTGACTTTTAGTATAGAAATTCATTTTATGTTATGACAAAAAGTATTGTCATCTTTTGTATTACTCTTTTGTTGCATTTTTCTTCGATTTTAACTAATAAGTCACTTTCTACCTTTTTTCATTACTTTTAAAACATTTTCCGCAAATTTCATTGATTATAATATTTTAATGGTTCTTGCTTCAAGTAACGATATGTAACAAATGTTCTTCAGAAAATTTCTGAGTCGTCTATTCAATTTCTTCGCTCAGAAATTGTAATGACAGCAGTTGTGAGTATGTAATGTAAAATTTCTGTGGTGTCTTCAGCACCATTGAAGGTTCGGCGAATTTTATCATAACTAAAGGTAGCGATTTCCTGGTAAAGAACAGTTCAAACCAAAATTTGCCGGCTGAGTTCACTTTAACGAAAAAAAGAAGCGTCGATTACTTCAGTAACATAGCCAACAGCTTAAGTTGTACATCTGAACTGGTTTTGATAAAAAATCCATCTTTTTTCTTTGCTTTTAGGGCATTTTAAAACACTTTAAGAGTATATAATTGATAATTTGTAGTGATGATGGTGTGTTAGGTCATCAAAATCAGCCCCCTAGTCATAAGAAATTGTATATTCGGTTCTCGGCAGCATGCAGTTATTTTGAAAGGTTGTAAAACCCTTGATCATCGCCGAAACGCCAATGCTCTGCGAAACATTTTTCCACTAGGCGCCACATCACCGTAGCGCCAGCTAATAATGCTTTGGATGTGTCAGTTCATGGGGTACAGTTGGAGGATAGAGATAGTTTTCGGAAATTGGTTTGTTCCTGTAATACCAATAAAAATAATATTTTTGAAATAATTGCTACAAAGCATGTCGAAAATAATGTGAGAATATGAAAATGATTCTTTAATTGAGGAATTCAGAGTGAGGCCATATGCATGCCCGAGGTGAATGAACCGCCCCCAGTCGCCGAATGCCCGAGCTGTTCTCATTCATCACGCTTTTCACTAAACTCGCAATACAACATGCTTTAAAAAAATGAATGCATGTAAATGAGTTTTAAATTTCACTTCTATTGAATTCTAGCAAAATATATTGGTTTCATGCGAACTTTCTCCAATTGGCGAAATGACAAAAATAATAAGGAAGTACGACAACCCCAGCACTAGTTAACGGAAATTGTGAAAATGAATGGGAGTCATATCTACATGTTACTCAACGACGACTCTCACCAATTTGGTTCCACTTGAATGAGTGCCAAAATAATCACTCTCATGCCTGAACCAACTACTGTTACAGCTTCGAAATAGAAAGATGCGGTTGGAGAGCATTTTGAAGACATAAAATGATGTGAACAAGGCTTCGCGTGTACTAGCTATATTTGATCTTGGCCGAAGAAATAGATAACGGTAAAAGAAATAGATAGTCCTCAGCACCTTAACTTAATAAAAAATGTCAGCACTGAAAAGTATTAAAATATTGCCACAAGCTCAAAAAATGTGAAAATGCTAAGATATCAGCTGTCTGTTGTTCTTTTACTGTTTGAGCCTATAATTCGTGCGGGGTTGTACCGATTCTTTCAAGCGCCATGCCGGCCTACTTCGCGTGGCAGTCGTGAATGTCATAGAGAATGCAACGCGTAACAAAGATGATTTAAATATTAATGTTTGTATGAAATGCAGTGCGTTTCGTCCATGTCGCAGCATTCTCATCAAGTTCGCTGACCCTCGCTCTCCTTATGTGAAAACTTGTCTTTGGTCTGCGGAGGCACTGGACAAAAGGCGGCAAGTGATCCAAGGATACAGGAAAAGGGCTTGTGAGAGATTTTGCTGTAATTTTAAACGCGGAAGCACACAATCAAAGAAATTAGAAAAAAAGGACATATTTTTCGAAAATATCAAAACCTCTGCAGTTAAAAAGAGATGAAAAAATATTTTTAAAAACAGGTCCACAAGACCGTTTTGTAACAATGAATGTCGAATCCATGCGTTAAGAGATTTGCTTTTATTTCATAATTCAAGTGTTGTTCAGTAAGTTGTATTATGTAGTTAAAAGTAATTAAAATGGCTGCATGGAAAATATTTTATTTAATGGCAATTAACGCAATTAAACCTGGTGCACTCTTGATTTAGCCCCATAATTAAGGTGCCACCTCATTTACGGCCCATTTCCGCTGTAATAATTCATGTCCGCATAAGAAGTTTCACTTTACAATTCTTATGCAGCACATTATTTCCAACAGTTTGGCTCTGACTTCCATCTTTTAACAGCCTCCGACTACTGCCTCTCTGTCGGCCAACTAACGATTTTCGCACGATTAGATTACTGCCTGCTGTTCACCCAATTATTTTTATGTATTCCCGCGATTATGGGGGAATAATGTGCTATCTAGTGCAAAAAAAGTGTACTTTCGTAGGTTCAGTTAGGCCCAAAGAAGTCTTATAATCAGAGGACTGGCTCCAAATTTAAATGCGAAAAGGTCGTCATATGTCAACAACTACAGGAAGCGCAATGAAACCGAGAGGGAACCTTCGTTTGCCCCCGCGTGACCCAGCGCGCCTCGTGACCTTGGCAGCCGTCCTTCGTTGTCTGATTGTTAGGATTCTGGGTGCATAAACTCGCAGGCTTATTAGACTCGTAAGTGTAGTGTATGTTTATTGAGGGGCGTGGCGATGGTCTTCCCCTCCATTGAATGGCGAGATTCGGCGCCGACCTACCGTCGGCTAGACGGATTTTCGTCAATCGGATGTCTCTCCCCAGCGGAGCACCGCTCCAGCCTGTACAAGCTCTAAGCTCCCGACCGGTCTCCCGGCATGTGTGGTAGTGTACAAGTACGGGGTGAGGCAAGGACTAGGAAGAGGCAGGAAAGATCGTGCGCGGTCCGTGACCCATTTCTTAGGGTACTGCTCCGGCATTCGCCTGGTGTTGATCGGAGAAATGACCAATCGGAAAACTACCGACCGGAGCAGCCGGCCTCTAGAATTGTCCTGCAGGCAGTCGTCTTTGGAGGGCCACTCCCACGAGCGTTTGGCTGGGCGGGCTTTGACCCGCGCCGGCCTCGCCGCCGCTTCCTCACACGCCCCGGCCACTGCGCAGCGCGTCAACACAGCGCCCGCCCATGGCCTAATCTGCGGTCGCTGCCGCTGCCGCCGCGGTCGGGGGCGGGGCGCACACTGGGCCCAAACGCCTGCCACGGCGGGCACAGCGCTTTTGTAACCACTGAAAGGGATGGTCACGTTTTTGTTTTGTAATTAAGATTGTCGCCTGCTTTCAATGTTTATTTTGGAGGAAAAAGGTGCTTCTCTTTTGGATCCCTCCTCTAAAGCGTGAGAATATTTATTTCAAATGCTCGATCTGATTTTATTTAGTACTTTATTTTTTGCTGGTGAATGATGAAGAGAGATTTTTTCGTTGTTTATCAATCGTCTTCATTAATTATTTTCGTTACGGGATATGACTGCAGTTGTGTATTGTAGATGGTTTTTCGTATTATATTGACGATAGACCAACAAATTCATAACTTCCAAAACATGCGCCATAACTCCAAACAATTTATCAATCGTATAAAATAGATTTTATTTCGACAAAAATATTTTAAATTCAGATACTCTTAAAGGAAAGTGGTTAATTGACCCCGACGTGAGTTCCATTATTGACCTTTTCCGAAGTTGGCGCCACATTGGGTATTTATGCCTACCGAATCTTCCTTGACAGCCGTATTCTGCATCAGAAGCCGTCACAAGAACATATCCACTCAATTCATCCGTTTCTTCAAAACCTGTGATGGAAATAGCTTGGCTCGATCCTGGCCTTTGCCCGTGCGCCTTCCGGCCCAGTGCGCGGTGGCGTGGGGCGGGGGGCGGGGCGTGGGCGAAGGCTGCGGGGAGCGCGCGTGCGCCGCGGCACGGGGCGCGTGCGGGCTGCGCTGCGCGCGGCCTGACACTTGCTGGCAGCGCGTGCGGCTGACTGCGCGGCGCGTCCTAGGAGGCGACCAGCGAGTTGCGAAGTCCGGCGGCGTTTGCTGGGCGTTCCGTTCATTACTCGAATGCCGTTGCATTAATGTATCGGCATGAACAACATGATGTAGGCAGTAGCTGATATGGTGATGATTGTTTATCGTTGATAAGTCATATTAATGCACCAAGGGGTTATAAAGTTTTATGAGCGGCAGACAAAACTCCCGCTCTAGGTCTCTCGATTTATAGAACCAGCTAACGCCCGTGGCCACATAATTTTATTTTTACCATTTATCATCTATTCAGATTTTAACCTTTTATCAAATAATAGAGTATACTTGTCTCGTGTTTTCATATGCCTCTTTGGACAATTGAATCAGTCTTCGATGCCACAAGTTATCAGCGTATATAACTCCGTATGGAAGGCATATAATAATAATAATATAAATAATAATAAAATAATAATAATTAATATGCTTTATATTAAGGCGAGAACTCTTCGGCCATCAGGCCCGCTCTTCCGCCCTAACCACATGTCACAGATAATTACAGATTAGTCCTAAAGAAGTATGTAATCTATAAAATTTATAATGTAATATAATCTACAATAGGTGAGTTAGTTATATCAAAATTATTTAAAGCCAACTTATAAATAATTTACATAGAGGTTAAATGATACAATGTTACAATAATATTTTGAAATAATTTTAAATTCAATATGAGATTGAAACACAACTTGATTAAATAAATATATTATGTTGCTTTACATATCCTGCGCTCACCGGACAGGCTTGGGTATTCAATAACAAAGCTATACACGTAAACAATAAAAGAAAATGTTGCCTCTCAAAATTGCACATACAAAATATCACAATTATCTGTTAATTCTTAGAATCTTTGACTTTTCTTCGCGGCCCGGCGATAATTTTTTTTTTGACGACATCAATCGATTTTCCCCGCAGATCTTAAATACTTTCTCTTCACTACGTACTGTGTCTGAGAAGGTAAATGAGGGGGACTTCGCTTGATAAAAATTCAGTAAAGTCACGGCACGGCCTGCTGGAGGAATGTGTGATAAAGAGGTAGCGGAGCGCCGCGTGGGGGCTTTCCTCGCGAGACCCGAGAGCCTGGCCGGGCTCCCGGAAGCGTCGGCGCGCAGGCGAAGCGGGGGCGCGGCGACGCGGGGCGCCCCCCGCGGCGCGAATGGGCCAGCGGCGCGCGGGAGCGCGCGCGCGCACCGGCGGCGGCGGGCGGGACGGGGGGCGACGTTCGGCCTTCGGGCCCCGCCGGCGGCCGCCAGCCCGCCGTCCGCGCTGCGCCCTTGGCCCGCGGCGAGGCCGGCCGGCCGCGCGGCGCCGGGCTGCGTCGCCAACGGGCGATACCCCCTGGCTGCGTAGTACGCGCCGCCCGCGCGAAGGACGGCCCACCCGCGCCGCGCCGCCCCGGCCACGTTCCACACGAGCTGCGGAACTAGGTCGGCTTCGGTGGCTCAGGGCTCTGCGGAGCCTCTCACCGGGAGGTCTCGGGGTTCCACTCCCGACGGTGGCGGGATTTTTCACACTAGCTGCGAAGCTACGACGGATTCTGCCGCTGTCTGGAGGAGACGTCTTGGGGACTTCTTGCTCTGATCCGTTGTTTTCCGTGGTTTCTCCGATCAATAACCAGCCGTTGCCGGAGCAGTACCCTAAAAACAGATGTCCTCTTTCTTGTCCAACCGTTTTCCCTTACTTAAACACGCTTACACTTTCAGGCACTACATGACCACACATTTCAGGAGTTTACAACTTGTCGCCAGTAGAGGAGGGAGACCTTGCAGGTGGAACCCCGCTAGCGATCTCAGGATCCGGAGGGCGAGGGACACGGTCACCACGCACGGCTCCAACAGGTTCTTATAACCATAGCTGTTAAGGCGCCTGGAAACACGAAATAACGAATCAATAAATCAATCCGCCCCACCCTGATGGCACGAAGCGTCATTGGGGTGGGGCTTGGTCTAGGTGCTTCTGTCGGCCTCTCAGGAGTACGAGCGTCGTCAAACTACGCGTAGGGCATGCTATATTCGCCATGATTGTCATCACTAACCCCTCCTTAACATCTTCTGTATCTTATCCATCCTCAACTCTAATACAGCGTAGGGAAGATATTAACTACATCCTTCCCCTACATGAAGAAAAGACTCCTTGCCTGAGTCGCTACCTTCCCTTTTTACATTATTTTGCTCGACTTTGGCATTTCGAGGCGTGGAGAGGATGTTGACAAAAAGTGTGTGACTTTCAAGATTCAGTAGAATTGTCCAAACCTCTTCATTGTTCTGCATTTCACGCGGAGCGAAACGCTGTAGGAAAGTGTTGCCATGCGGCAGATGTGCTTTGGACTTCTTTTATTATGTATACAGATTCCGGACAAACTCTTTGATTTTACTCTGTACAGAAAGATAATGAAGTGTAGTAAACGAATTCGCTTTCACATAAAGTTGACAATATTTAGTTATTGTCTGTATACAACAGTCAACGTATTAACTTACTGGCGGATTAACAAAAAGGGTGATACATTTTAAACGCGTTATTCATCGACTAGAATTCGAAACTTCCCTGTCTTTAAATATGGCTGCTATGTAAAGATCCTATGAGACGTGGATTCGCCAACGAAGTGTTTGTCGCAAGGAGCCCGCCGGAGAGTTGTGAGCTGCTGCGTAGTTGCCGCCGCCGCCGTTGCCTTGTGAGCGCCGGGTGAAGGCCTCCGCCGCCGAACACTTCCGCCCGCCCTTCGGTGGCGTGGTGCCTTCGCTCCGTCCGCTCGCAGCGTCGTCAACATGTGTATGTGTGTATCCATTTTGGATGTCGGCCTCTTCCCCGCACGTTGTGCCTGTTATGATGGGGAGAGTGCGCGACTTGCTCCTCCATGGCGTGGCGGTTGAGAGCTTCGGGGGGGGGGGGATGGAAAGGAATGGAGTGGGAAGAAGGCGAGTTGTCCGTGTTCCAGTTGTGCAGGGTGCTGATCGGGCATTCCTCTAGAATTCTGGGAAGCAAATTTCCATCACCCATCTGGATCGAACTCGAGATCTCTGAATCATCAACTTATATACACATTTGATAATAAACAATCCTGATTCCAAATTTTATAAATTGAGATATTGCTGTATTAAATCTCGACTTATTACAATTTCATGATTCCTACATTTTTAATCGGTAAAATATGAACATTAACTCTTAGTGTTAACAGAAACCTGTAATGTGAAAATAAATCAAACAATTGGTTTTTATTTTCTTCCAACTATTTACACTGGTTTTGCCTTGAGATTTCTTCAACAGACTGGCACACATCCTCACCAAAAACACATCTGTCTTGTGTACTTCTCGGCCAACTGTGTTCCTTCCAACTAATTTAGGATTGCGATGTGCTAATCCCGTACAAGGAACACTTTGTGCCTGCAGAATTCTACAAATTTGTAGGTGTGTTATCAGTATCAATCCTCATTTATCTCGAACATTCGCGGACATTTTATTCACAATCATTATTGATGCCGTGCCGTATCTTTAGAGGCCAGTTCAAATAATTTTTGAGAAGTGGAATGGAGAAAATCGATGACAATCTTTGCAAATTTTGACGCGCTATATCGATAACATGTGTAGAAGTTAATGTCACTCCATAATATCCATGAAAAAATATCACATCCCTTGTTTTAGTATAATAATCTTCCGTCGAATTTTTTTGCGTTCCGTGTTATTATATTTTCAAATCTAAGAATGATAAATTGTAGAAAATGTTTCTTACAAGATCTCTTCCCTTGGTATCAACTTTTTGTTTTCTCATGTGTTCAATTTATTCGAAAGACTTTTATACCTGTCATTTTCATAGTAGGTACTTGCTGACCGTTATGTGTTGCAGACTCACATGAAGATCAAAACACCATTCCTCACAATGATTACAATTCCACTAAATAATTGTAGTAAAATATTCTCTTCATCAGTCAATAATTTATTTCGGTCTATTGTTCTTCGTAAGTGATATTGTTGCATGAATTTTGTGAAAAACATTTATAGCATTTGTGAAGTGAATATGCCTAGTTTGGAGTGGGGTACTTGTTTATAGTTGGATTGAAACGAGTGTTCTGAGATTAGCGATATCTTTGTGTAGGTTTTATGTCAAAAACATTGCACAATGAATTATGTGTTTTTGTTTCATTGTACTAATGACGTCCGAGATATGACAAGTACCAGGCACTTGTTTTCAAATATCGGCCACCTAAGATAGCGAGGACACTTGAAGATTGAGATGAATCCTTCACAAAAGGAGGTGATTTACGAGGATAGTATTTGTCCACTTCTACTGTCTTTCCTTACCACGTTTGTCATGCTAGATATCGAGGCTAAATATACAGTTTAAGTTATGCTCATCTGCTTTTAAGTATTTCAGAGTGCGCTAAGTTATTTGTTTACTTTGCCGTCATGTAACTTAATGAGTTCATTTTAGTGATAATGATTACTTAAGATTAAAATTGAGTTAACCAAAATAATGTTTCCATAATAGTGCTTCGTGTGATTGTAAGTGCGCACGTATCTGTATATTGAACGTATGAATTTATGTTTGAATGAATGAAAGGAACATAATGTTACAATGAAAGTTAGACTAGGAGTGCTGTGGCGATGATATAGCATTCGCTGTGCAATGCTATTGCATGGATTGCTAGCGATTCATTATTTATTTCTAATCATTTTGCGTAATTGAAAAATATAGCTTTTGATTACAATACCTAATCTGGTGTCTTGCGAAAAAAAGAGAAAGAAAATACGGGAAATGTATTTTTGAAAATTATTTTTATATGTAATTTGTAATAAATTTCCCTGGACAAAGTTCATTCACGAGTTTAAAACCTTCAGAAATGCGAGTATGTCGATAAGGCAAAAATGTGTTATTTTCATGATGTCGAGTAATTGATTTATCATTTATGTGACATTTTATCGTACAAATTTATCAGTTTTTATTTTATGTATTATATCTTCTCGTTTAAAACATGTTAATATATGTAATTTTCCACAAATAAATATCTTTCTTTATAATTTTTCCTTTACTCATCAGCAATCATGTATTCTTTTTGTGAACAAACTTAAATATACGAATATCATAATATAGTGTGTTACATAATTATAATATTGTCTTCGTTCATCCAAATGCTTGATAAAACAGTTGAATGTAATGGACAGAAATCAATTTTGGGTGGGTCTCTTTCCAATTCAACCAAATGATGACATTGTGAATGTGCGTCAGAAAACGAAATTGTGTCAGAACTACCTTAAGAAGATTGAAATAAAAGTTTACATGCAGAATTTAAAATATATTTTCCCACATCTGTTTATTACATGTCAAGAGTTCAGTCGCTGCCCCGAATAAAGGTGTGTCCGAAAGCGAAAAAAATGACAAATAAGATAGAGACGGCTGCGTGATCCGCGACCAGCTGTGTGTATCTGTCCAGACTATTTGCCCAGCACGAGTGCCCAAGGCTCCTTGTTATCCCCCCCCCCCCCCGAGCGCCTTATCTGATGCGTGGCCTCTTCTTGCTGTTCCGCAGGTCGCTGAACCCCGGGCGGGCGCGCTGCTCTCCAGCGGGACGTAGCTGCGGCCCTCGGCGTCGGCGGCGGCGGCGGAGGCGGCGGCGGCGGTTCCCGCCCCATGCTGACGCTACGTCTCGTCTCCACCCACTTCCTCAAGCAGCCATAGGCGCCCTTTGGCTCCACCATGTGTCGCGACCGAGACATGAATCCTTAGACTGTCCCCACACAGCGTCAGGTTCAAAAAAGAAAAAAAAAACTTGGACCGTAAATCGAAAAAATTAAAAAAACTCGAAAACGAAATTTATTTTTTGAAAAAAAAATTTAAAACGTGAAGTTGAAAATCGTTCGCGACGCCAGCTCGAATAAGAAAAAAAACGACAAAAGTAGCAACGGCGAGCGCGACATCGTCCCGGGTTCGACCGCAGCGCGGAAGCGAAGAGGCAGGAGGAGGAGGAGGAGGAAGAGGCGAGAGGAAGAGGAGTAGTGCGCGTGTGCGTGTGCGTGTGCGGAGCGGACGTGTCGCGCACGGCGTGCGCCCCGAGACGACGGGGCAGGGCGGCGTCGCGGTCGGCGCCAGGCGCAGCTGCGGAGGCGGGCGGCGCGGGGGGAGGCGGCGGCGGAGGAGGAGGAGGAGGAAGGCGGCTGAGGAGGGCGGCGGCGGCCGTAGCGACGGAGGAGCCTAGCCAGCAGCCCCCAGCGCCCGCGCGCGCCACCGCCGCCGCCGCCGCCGCCGCCACCGCGGCCACCACCCACCGCCCTGCGCGCGCCACCACTCTCCAATCTGTGGAACATCGCCAGGCACTGCATCGTGAGTACCACGCCCCCTTTTTCTGCTAGCCTCTTAACCCTGGGGTGCATGGACCCGGGAGGACCTGCGCAATACGCTCTCGGAAACTGCACATAAACATTGCTTTTTTATTCTTAACTAGCGTAAACCCGGCAGACATTGCCTGCTTTCCATCCCTCTCTCTTTCTCTCTACGTCTCTCTCGCCGTCCTTATCCGTCTCTCTGTCTCCCTCTCTTTCTCTTACTCACTGCCTGTCTCTGCCTTCCTCTCTCTCTCTCTCTCTCTCTCTCTCTCTCTCTCTCTCTCTCTCTCCCTCTCTCTCTCTCTGTGTCCGTCTCTTCCTGAAGAAATTTCACAATCGCAGGGGCAGGATACGCAATGAAGACGTCTTAATAATCGTACTTCAGGATGCGGCGGGTTGCGTAAGAGCGCCGTTGCGTAGAGCGCCCTGTCAGGACCCTGACTCAACATAAAATCATCAACGCTCATCTATGTCATCAGGAATATGCTCGACGAGGGCAAGTAATACGTTGACAAAGTTTTATCGCAATCGGATTAACGATACAGCAGCTCATTAAGTACAAGCAAATTTATATATTAGATAACTTCACTTCTTAATAGTTTCATTAAAAGTCCACTCCTAATATTAAATGTATTTAAATAAGTATTAATAGGGTCTCAAATCCCTTCATATGCATTGAAGTAATATAATCAAATTTCAGAACCTACTTATTTAACTTCTGAGAATATCTCCTTTGCAAAAGAAAGTAGAAAGATTACACTGAGGACAAGCTCTCAGAAATGTAGTTCTACAGAGTAAAAAGTAAAATAAAAACGTTAGGACTTCAGAGACCCAGCATATTCATCTTAGGATTCGACTTTGATTATCTCAAGTGAAACTTTAAGAAACTCAGATCTCTTACAGAATAAGAAGTATTAGCACACAAGTGTTGCAATCATTCATGGTCCACTATTAACATGTACAATCAGTTTGGAAATTAATTTAATAATCTACGGCCTCTTATTAACTGCTGTTGAAATCAGTTTGTAGTAACCAAAATCACGTTTAGTAGAATGAATAGTCAAATTTAAATGGAAATTATAATAGTGAATGAGGCTTTGACAAAGTGGATAATACGTTGTAAGATAACACGTCATAACATCTTATTCCAATATTCAACTGTTTATCAAACTCGGCCTGCCGACTGCGTTTGTTAATTAAAAAATCTCGTTTTGTAATAAGATGCCTTAAGATACTTATTTCATAAATAACTATTATTTATTTATTAGGTTTTAGGGTTCCTCCCTCTGTTTTGATCTTTGAGCCCCACGAACGATCATGAAATGAGTATACCATAGTAGAAATGATGATAAAATTAATGACGAAGAAATGGTGGAATGACATGCAGGATCAAACTAGGACTAAAATCTATGTTTTCTCTGGCTATTTTATTTCTGCGTCGTGATATTTTCTCTCACACCTAAACCTCGTCACACTATCGTAGGGAAGCCAGAAGCAACCACAAAAATCTCAAGAACGCGATAAATATCGTATTTACAGGCTAATATCTTTAATTTTGCATGTTTCACTGACAGAGCGAAATATACAGCATGAAATTAATTCCGCTCAAAATCGCGGTATGGAATCGGTAAGAGATGATGATAAACATTTTTTGCACAATTGGCGCCTCGTAAATCCACATACACATGTTTTCAGACCCTTTTTTGTAAGAAAAAGTATACTTTTTAAATCCCTTAAAATTACCATCAGAGTTCATACTTTTTTCATCACTTGTTACCATTGGAGGCACTTGAATAAAGTTCCTTGTGGAGGGAGGGAGGGAGGAATGGCTACACCCTGATTTATATATCTATATATACACAACCTGAAATTCAAATTAAATTGTGGATTATATTTTGTAATTGTTTATTTACAATAATGTGAATAAATTAAAATGTTACGTTTCACTTAAATATTAATTCAAACAGTACCAGCAAGACTACGAATAATTTCAATGATTTTTCTTGTCTAAATTAGCAGAAACTGTAATTGTGGATTCGTTCGTCGGGGAGCTGTATCTTGATGCCCCCTCTCCCTGCCGGTGCGCTACTTCTTGATAAACTTTTTAGACTGAATACATTTTTTTATAAGTATATATACACTTACTACAAATTACTCATGGACATTGAATCTATGAGTGATACCAAAGTACTGGTCGCTGACGTCATATATTTTAGGATGCTGAATATCTCTCTATTGCCAAATTCAATATTCGAACATTATAATTTGATCTTCAAGAATAGTACAATCGGCCAGTACAACTAGGCAAGATTCCGAAAAAAAGCAATGCATACCTGAGATAAAAATATTTCAAAAATTCCGCTCTCTAATGAATTGATGAGTATATTTAGTAAAACAACAAATGATTCTTAATATCCTTACGTCTGTCTTAAGCTGAAGCGAATATAATAAAAAGGATGAAATACAACATTTGCAAAACATTTTATATTTACGTGCGTCTTTCGCAGATAATCAGATGTCATGAAAAATCTGGTTTTTCGTTTCTAGCAGAGGAATTTTCTTATCGTAAGTTTCTTCAAGAGATTCCTAATCTGAAGTAGTTTTATCATCTATTTGTTTCCGAGATCATTCAATGACGATTACACATCTCAAGCATCCAGGAAAATGAGCGAAAGTGAGTGATTTGAAACTCTCGTGTATTTTAAACATTAGAAACGCGCTGAAAACCTGTGGTTCACACGGAATGAGCCCTTGCCACGAGTGACCCTATCGAGGAACCCGCTTTGAGGTCACGGAGGCTCTGCATTGGGTTATCTGTTTTCCGCATGAACCACGTCCTTAAGTAACAGCTTAGGAAATCGCATTACGATGATTTGTAACCGAACAAAGGTGAATGAAGCGGCGCGCTCACATGTTTACATTTATTTGCAGAAAGATTGTTTCCGGCTTGTGTCCATTTGTTGGATCTGACACCGGGTAGATTTCAACTGACCTTTTTGAACTTTAAGCGACTGTACTGAAGATGGCCGCATTTGCTTTCTGCAAATAATTAATAAGAAACTATGAACATTTCTGATCCTCAGTATTCTGTGACCAAAACTACCACCAAGACACTTTAGTGCATTGTAACTAACGTTATTGAGTTATTATTTTGCTGTGTAAATTTACGTAATAATTTTAATTAAAAATGAATTTTGGTATATTACATTCGTACTACTATAAGTCGTTAGATAAACTCATTTGATTTAACCATGCAAATTAAAAATGTTTAAGTGAGCCGTAAATCAACAACACATCACAGTATTTCTCTTAAAACAAATTTCGTAAATGTGCGTGTAATGTGGGGGAATTATGATTCGTTGTAATGTGATGTGCTGATACATAATAAGGAGCAAATATTCAAAACATGACAGTCCACTTCACTCTTTTCCAATAAAAATGGAAAATACAGCACAATTTATACACTCTTCACCGCCGTCTGTAACTCAACGAGAAAAGTACTACTTAATGCATCGTAAGACATCTTTTTTTCTGGAAATAAAATTCTAGGTAAAAACAGCAGACGCCAATTTTGCCAAACGGTCACCATGTTTGCGTGTCATACGTAAACAAAAGAGTAAGGGATATTTCTTTGCGGAGCAGTGATCCCCGGGAGCAGTGTGGTGCCTCCCACGCGGTGGAGTTTGTTTCCAGAAGGGCCGGGGAAGAGGCCGTTTTTCCAGAGTGTCGTTTATCTAAGCAGGTGCGCTTTGGACCTTCGCAGTGGGTTATCTGTGAGCGTGTGACGCAGTCTGTGGTCGAGCGGAGCCGCTGAGCCCTTTCACCCTCAGAAGCCCCGTGCGCGGCGACCGAAGGCTGGAGCGTGACGTGCGCGCGCAGATCGCGAGGCGATCAGAGGCGCCGACTGGCCGGCCGGCGGGCTGGCAGCGCCGCGATTGCTCTTCCGCGCCGTTTGCGCGCGGCCGAGTCAGCGTTGGGGGGGGGGAGGTCGCAAGCTTTGATGACGCCAGTGGTGAGCGGACGCTGGCGGGGACTGGAGCGGGTGAGAGTAGTCGGGCCCAGTGATGGCAAATGGGGACAGTAGAACCGCACTCACCCACGTAACTTTTTGCCCTTTTTTTTAGCTTTTCGCGTGGATACATAGGAAAAACGATACATTTTCGTGCCACAGTGATTCAAGCGTAAAAACAATCGTCTTCTGTCGGAACTTCGCAATCTCCCACTTCCCTTCTCTCGTTCCCTTAAACGAAGCACAAAAGCGTTTCCCTCGTTTTCTCTAAATGATGGGCACGCCACTTGGATCAGTATAGTTCTCTTCTTGCCAAATAATTGTTCTTTATGTTCTCGTGGTATTGAGACGATTTCTTCACGTGGGGCACGATGAAGAATACGAGACAAAAACTGTAGTTCATTTGTTGTTGCAAATAGTTTCTATTACATGATAGTTTTCTACTAAAATTGGCTGAAAACGTTGGTTGCTATATTTGTTCGTTATTCAATGCAGAATAGTAAAAGAGGGGAGGTTGGGATTCCATTACAAATTGTACCTTCCCTCATGCGTCACATGAGGTTTTTTATACATTTTTGACATTTAATCAATTAATTAATGGGTGGCGGTCCCAATGTCGTAGTGGGCGCTGTGGTCACGTGGGAGTGGTGGTGGCGGTTGGGATGCTGTTAGTGGCAACGGTGGGAGCGGTGGTGAGACCGCCGCAGGCTGCTCCAGTGGTGGAGAGGGTGTAGGGGCGCGTGTGGCGGAAGAGGGCAGTCGGCGGCGGCGGCCGCTTCCACGCGAGTGCATCTGCCCAAAGCGCCTGTCCGCACGAGCGCCGCACCGACCTCATCCGATTTGCCGCCCGCCGCCTGCGCCCCCTCCCCCTCCCCCGGCCCCGGCCACGGCCCCAGCCGCCTCCCATTGGCGGAAGCGCGCGCCAATCCCTTTGCCGGTCACTGACCTGCGAGAGGCCCCGGCGCCGACGCCGCCTGCCCCCGAGCGGCCGCTGCTGCCGCTGACGTCAAGGACGGTCCACGGCGCCTGGCCGGCCCCGGGGTAGGCAACCCGCCCGACATTGCGGCGCCTCGGAGTCCGCGCGCAGCGCCGGTATCTCGAGGGTGGTAAAATGGGGTTCATCGCAGAATTACGATCGTCTCGGCAGAGATAAAATTTCCGAGTGCGTAGAAAAGCCTGCTCTTACGAAAATTCCGGCGCAACTTTTACTTATGGTAACGCATGTACGCACGCGAACACACTCGCCGCTGAAATGGAAAATTAAATTCTAGCTTCTACAACAGCATATATTTTCTCGCATTATTGGTAACTTTTCCAATTTTCAAACATGCAGAGATTTCTGCAAAAAGCACCTCTACCATTTCTTTAAGCGACCTTTATCTGGAGAGGTGTTCAAATAATCATGTGCCATTTTTTAGAAATTTTGAAAATATAGGTGAGGCTTCATGTAGACAAGTCCCAGAATCAACATATCCGCCTCAAGGGCGCAGAGTCTCGGTCAGATCAATCGGGGAGTATCATTTTTGGAGAGAATCGTCTGAACGGTTTAGGTGCTAGCGTTCACCACCGACAGACAGAGAGATTGACAGACTGACTGACGGACAGACTGACGGACGGACTGACTGACAGACAGACAGACAGACAGCCTGACAGGCGTGTTGCTGTGCTAATGTTTCGGCATAAAATGTGTTTTCTGAGAAGAGAACGAGTTAAGAGGAAGTTCATGTTGGGGCAGGATATATCCACTTTTTCGATATTTGGGCCTCACAATACGAGATTTTCTGACGAAAAACTCACCATTTTCTGCATCTGCATTACAGTTCTTCCTCTTTCCTATACAAGTACGTAGTACGGCAAGAAAGTAAAACCCTAGTATCAGATTATGCGTCATGAAATATACTCGCCAATTTAAAAGACTCCAATTATATTTTCAACCTTCTAGTTTAAGCAGATCGTCCGAAAATTGTTTGTGGAAATAGTAAAGAAAATAAATATAAAATAAGTGCAAGAGCATTTTAAATGTAATTTACGCTATTAATTTATATTGGATACGACAATATTCATATACTACGAATATTAAATTATCCATATACTACGAATACGAAGTACAGAGTTCGGTTGAGCCTGCAAAAACCTTCGCCAGTTCTTACATGTGACATGACGTGGCAACTAGCATTGCAATATTCAAATTGGGAAATCGCACGTGCGAAAACAGTGGACGACGCGACGCCGGATGTAATAAGTCGCGAGTGTAGCGTAGGTTCACACTTCCGTCAGGTGACCACATTCCCAAGGGGCATACATATGCGTTCTCAGTATTGAGAGTTGTAATTAATGGAACGTATTACGTGGCGAGATATAAATTATTACTGTAGTCTGTTATTAAAATTATGCGGACTAACTGTATAACAAATAAGTGTGTCCGTGCTTATTCACACGGGTCAAGAATTCCTCTCAGAAATACTTTCTAGAGAATTTTAAGAAGTTTACTTATGGAGTCAATATTTTATATTCAACCTTTGTCATTCGAAATATTATTATGCCTTCGTGGAAAGTATGTGACCTCATCGAGTAGTTCTTATTTCGCAACTGCCTAAGACTTGATGCCTATGTTGAAATCTTACAAGGGGTTGCTGTATTATTTTAGTTCATTGAAATTCCTGGTAAATTGCAGATCTATTATTTCGTATCTCTGACGTTGAATTGGTATTTTGTAGATGGTACCAGCTTTCTGGTAAGTACAGAGTAAAGTCAGTCGCTGTGTGCATATTATTTCCACACAGTATTGTTTAGATCTATTCGATTTCATTACTTGCTCGTATCACGAGAGCGTAGCGTACCCTTCATCTGTATTTTAGGGGGTTGATTAATTCCGTATGGTCCTATAGAAATAAAGTAACATAATATTATCAACGTAAATATATTCACTTATACACACCATATATATTGTGTTTCACAACTTATGTTGTGTAACTATGATAGTATATTTTGTGAATACGAATTAACTGTACACTTGTGAATACGAATTAACGATGAGGGTAGTGTTAAAGGTGTAATAGCGTTCATGCCACACGAAACGTGAATAATTGAGTTAGATATTTCAGAAATGATTAGTGGCCTAATGATGTCAATTAAGGCTTTCAATGCTAAGAAAACATGTTCTTGAGCAGCCTCTATTCGGATTCGTTGCCCTTACAGCATACGTTGTAACAAGACCTGTGCCGTGTGTGGCGCTGTAGATCTCTTATCGGCCTTGACGCCCGTCAAGGACGCGCAACGCCGAAATCGCTGGGTGTTTGGGCGCCGATAAGCATGCGGCGCTGATGCCGGTCCCGTCGTTCATGGTGAAGGCCTAATCATTGCGAAAACTGCGCGCACGCTGTAAATCCCAGTACCTACCACGTGCTGCCGGTAGGGCGGGGTTGCATATCAGATACACGACGGATTGTAGGGATCGTGCACCTCTTATTAGTGGACAATCGCCTCTCGTATGTAGTACTAAAGGCAGGTAAGACACTCATCTATTAAAAATCTAGTGAGGATGAATAGCACGCACTTTCTTACATTTCTTTTTTTACTATTTTTGGAAATTCAGGGTTCAAAAAAGTTCGACCTACGCCGTTTCGTAGGCATCCTTTGGCAAATCCGTCAAAAAATATTTTGAGCCATTTTTGAGAAAAATCTTTTTTATATGGCACTCAAGCAAACACTCTGCAAAAATACATGTTTTTAAATATATTTTATCTTTTAAAATCTATCAATAATATGGTTTTTTGGTAATGCTGATTCTTGTAATTTATTAAATACAAAGAAATCACCGAAAATGAGATCAGCACCAATATTTTACCTTTCTTTGCTACTTACGAGGGACATTTTTTTTTTAAAAAGTGAGAAACATTTTTGATAAAATGTTTAAACATTGCCTTATTTCAAGCAGTTTACGCAAAAACTGCTCATATCTTCAAAAAATTGTATATGAGATTATATAAAGATCTGTCCCTGTAGAACAGATTTCATAAAGTAAAAATCTCTGTCTTCAACATTGTAGTTGTAGGAAGACGCCGAACAAATTGTGAACAGTTGATATTTTCGATATTTCCGAGTTTTCAACTTTGAGACCTTCGCAATTTTTTTAAGCATGTTGTATGGTATTTGGGCACAAATTTAATAAAAAATTTGGAGCATTTTTAGAACAATTTAAAAATGTCCTTAAGGCTTCTTTCAAATAGGTTTCGTTCCCCAATATCGAAATTTTCATTTCAAACTCATAGAGCTTCGAGACAGATGGGTGAATATCAATTTTGGAGAGAATTGTCTCAATAGTTTAGGCTTTAGCTTGGACCACGGACTGACAGGCAGGCAGGCTGGCATTTTGTTGTATGTCGATTTTCGGTACCAAGGACCCACAAAACATGTATTCCGACTAATCAGCGTTTTAGAGGAAGACATGTACTAAATTTAGGAGCAACATTGATCCGCTTTTTCGATACTAGAGCCCAAAAATACGACTTTTGTTTGTAGAAAAATAGAAGACTTTTGCCGCAGCATTAGAATAGTTTCCTTACTATGGTGAGGCGTGATGTGTGTGTGAACGAGCCGCTGAAGAAAAACATGACGGGATGGGAATGAAAATTTTACCCCATAATATTGTTTGGGTCTAAGAAATTCAGATCAAAGCAATTAGTAATACTTCTAGACAACCGTGTTGCCAGGCGACAATAAACGGGGCAAGTCGGACTGTATCAGGAAGGAAGCGGGCAGGCGCGAATGCTTATCAGAAGATTAGGATAAAGTACCCTGGCAGGGACGAGTAATCAGTGAATTAACCATATGTTAATGTGTGACACGTTTCGTTTTCCACTTAGAACAGTTTCTTTTTCTATTGACACTATCTATTATTACATTATCTTTTTTAAGCGAAAAGATATTCAATCTTGTGTCCTGTGTTATCATATCTCGCATGTATTCATGCCTCTCGCGTGTTGGACATAATAATCCATCGCTTTTCTCGCGCTCATTCCGCGTTCACGAGCCGCTGTCCATCACAGACGTTTCCACGGCCTGTGACTCACTGGAGCAGATTACTCGGCGGCCAGCTGCTCCCGAGGCTCCTTTCCCCGCGTTTATCTGTCGCCGAGCGCCAGGATGGAGAGGGGTGGAGTGGGAGAGGAGGCAGGGACGACCACGTCGCGCTCGGGGAGAGGAGGGGGCGCTGGCAGTGGATGAGGCGGGTGTGAGGCCTGGGATGAGCGCGACGATCAGCTTCTTGAAGCTTCTTTGACGCCCGTTCACGCGTGCGTTTTTTACGAGTGAAAGGAAAAAGTGTTGATTTGTTGTCGGGAATTTCAATAAAATCTGGAATTTCGTAACAGTTTTATTTAATTTAAACAATAAATATGCAAAAACCTGTTATAAACATGAATATAACGATAATGACTGAATAATGATTTTATTGAAATGTACGTCTTGAAATAAAAGAATCGTGTTGGATTTAATTTCATCATTAAGACAAATTTTCATTTCACTCAATCACATTTTCTATAGTAATTAAATTTTGTCACTTTTAATATGAATTATCCCCTTGTTATCTCAGTCTGTGAAATTTTAAATGTAAGGTGCATGTCTTAACAGTAGATAAATTATTGTACACACATAATTTCTCTGAAAATACAAAAAGTAATATATTATCTAGAATTAGTAAAACCATACCTCATTAAAATTTGTAAGTGAAAATTTTGACAAAATCTAAAAAAAGATAATTGTTTTAGTATAATGCCAAGTTATGAGTTGATTCTGTATTTCCTTTAAAAAGTGAACATTCGATAAGTAAAATCATAATGATGAAATTATCGAAAATAATATGAGTATTAAGTTAGATATTAGTTTTGAACAGAATGAAGGCCAGCCGTGTTGTAGGAAGTTCTTTTGTTCATCTAAATGAACTATCTAATGTTGATAATTTCTCGGTAAATCTGCAGGTAGCATAAAATATTTCGTGTAATTATTTCTTTTATACGATTCACTTTGATTTTTATTATTTATTACTACTACATTTTTGGTTTTATATACATCTGTATAACACTGATATCGTGCGACATTTGTCGATTGAGATTGGTTTATTAAGAAATAAGTGATGACATCTTAGGCAGTGAGAACTATTCTTTGTTGATATATAAGAGACATGCTCTTACATATATTTGTTGTGGGCATAGGCGATATAATATTACAAAGACTAACGGTATTTAGAATGTTCTTTATCAAAATTGATTTAGCCCTAATGCTTACATTCTTTGGATATGATGATTCTTAAATACTGTTCTAGTATTTCCCACTTTTTGTTAATATTTCATTCATTATATTTTGTTCTTTAGTTCTGAACTGCCACGCCATTTCCATATCTCTCCGATAGCGAATACCACCCATGGTACGATGTCAGTGCCTTGGGAATTGGATTGCAGTGCCCCAATCCTATCATAGTTGTTGTCTGAGCAGAATAGCGGACGAGAGTGGGTTATGTAAAGCAATTTAAATTTAGCAGCGGCCTTCGCTGGGGCTTCTTCCCTCCGCTGGCTTCTCCCCGCCCGCCGCCCGCTCATCCCTCTCACTGCCCTCTTCGCAGATCCCCGCTGTGCTGGCGATCGGCGCTTCAGAGACACCGCCTCAACTTTTCCCTTAACAGCACTTCCCAAACCAGCGTTGGAAGCACGGTCCATGATCCATCCCGCACACATTACTCGAATATTTGTGTGTCATTTTCACTGAGGTTTCCTGTGTGATTGTTACGAGTGACGGGCGGACGTGACGATGAGCGGGGCATGAGCAGGGCATTCGGATGGGATCCAGTGGGATTCGTGGGATCGTGTGTTGCGAAAAATACGGAGATGTTGAAATATCGATTGCTCAAAGTATTACGTTTGAATTACATTAAATTGACTTTGAAATACAAACTAGTTAAAAAATAGCTAGCGAATAAAATTTTGGATATTACAGAAGCGTTATTTTTGCCATTATCTCATGTAATCATTTGGACATTGTATGTCTCAGCCGTTGGTCAATAATATCTACCTACGTTTTATAGCAAACTCCACACTTTTATAGCAAGTATATATCGTGTGTCCTCAGTAAATAATGTTCCGGATGCACTTCTGTTGAATGATTTATTTGGGTTAACATTGCAATGCATACCCCGATCTTTGGTATTTAGCGTTTGTATAATAGAAGGTTATTGTGTGTAAATCTTGCAATAGAATAAAGAATAATGGCACAAAAAAGTTGATTAAGTTATAGAAAATTCGATGCATTTCTAGATGAATTGCGCGTAGAGTCCATCGCTCGTTGTTTTCACCTGTCACTTTCCTTCCATCGGCGCTCTTTCCCCGTCCTCCACCCCCGCCCTTCCTCCGTTCCACTTCTCCCTCCGGCCTTTCTTAATTCGACCTCGTTTTCATGCCTTTCTACTCTCCCCCCCCCATCACCCGCTTTCATCTCCTCTCTCTCCCTCTCGCCTCTTCTCCTCGCCTCCCCCGCCCTCGATGTCTCCGAAATTACGCCACCCACGCCATCGCATCGCCTCCTCCGCCCCCCTCAGCTCCGCTCCGGCCCCCTTCCTTCTCACCTACCCCGCAACCTCCACTCATGGCTCTGTTCCTTCCACCCCGCCCCCTCCCGCACGTTCCTCATCACCCGTCACCCACCCCCCATCTCCGCACTCTGCTTTCTCCGGCCCCGTCGTATCATCCTTATTCCTTCTTCCACCCCGCCCTCTTTTCACCCCCACCCCCTCGCCTATTCCGGCTCCGCCACCTGAGCCCCCACCCCCGCACCTCCCCGCGGGTGCACGTGTTGTTGCGAAGTGAGACACGCCAGGAGGAAGAGCCCCCGGAGGAGACAGCGCCTGAGTCAGTGGCGAGAATACCCTGGGCGCGGAGCCCCCGCGTGGGGGCGGCACTTGCGCGGGCGGATGGGGGAGGGCAGGTGCCTCGTCGCCTCGCGCGCTCGCCGCTTTCGTCACTTCGCCTGACGTCCGGCGCCTCTTGTGAAACTAGGTGTTGTTTGCGTCTACCTTCTGCTGAGTCCGGTTTTAGAATCCCACTCACGTCCATCAGTATCGTCGCGGACATTAGGTGACCACGTTGCTCATATTTTTTTATATATTTTGTACACTTTTGGAAGCTTTAACGAGCATTTGCTTAGTTATTGGCTAATGTATTTTGATAAAAATGCGATGTAATGATTGTTGGACATTTTGTTAATTTGTGGTCATATTTCGCTGCTAAAAATTCACTACTTTGTCCAAAAAGAGAATCCTTGCGTATACTTTAGTTGTACTATTCTTATTGCTTCCAGAATGCATCATAACAGTTAATTCGTTTTGCCTTTTGCAAGATTTATTGTTATACACACAATAAAAGGAAACATTCACTAGTAAACGTAACATAAAAAATATTCTGATTTTTAAAGGAGTTTTCGTCCGTTTTAACAAACAACCGACAGCGGGGGAAATTATTGTCACGAAGGACGTAAGAACTTTGTTTAAAAATTAAAATTTGGCAATTTTATTTGTTCCCAGAGTAAAACTTTGAGTCACGTAGGTTCGCGCATTTCCATGCATTCATCTGAATTTTCCTAGGAGCATAATCGCTCCCAACTGTCTTTACAACGAGTTTCCTGGAATGTAGTATGACCATAGTGTCGTAACCCTGATAGATTGTACTAGGAAAGAAACTACGAAGAGATCTGTAGACATTACAAGTGTACGTAGGGTATTTGTGTTTCACAGTTCGTAGCGAAATAATGAAAATCGATTAAATTTGATTGTGAATTAGTGAAATTTGTTGCGTACTCAGAGGGAGAATGCCAAAAAAATACGCTCAAATTATTGACTGATTCATTCGTTTATTTATTTAGGTTGAAGAGCATTTCAACTGCTGAAGCCATTGGGATTCATGACTGTAGTGAGTACAAGATTTGAGACATTGGAACCGGGATCACCTCTAAAATACGTGCCGATGTCACTCGACCCTTCCCAAATGTCTCGTGTGCTTGCCGGGGCTCCAGTGAGGGCGCCCGCGGTGGACGGGGAAGGCACCAGCAGATGCGACGAAGCCTCCCCTCCATCCGATCGTTTGGCCAAAGAGATTCTACGCTCGGAACATGGTTATCATATTTCTAGTCTGCCATGGGTGCTGCACTAGAGACGTGTTGTATGAACTCATTAACCGAGATATCCACTGGCATGCTCACGTTCTGACTCAGGTCTGTTTTCTGCCGCTCAACTGAGACGCACATTTTTTTAGCAGCTATTGTTGATTGAGGTTGTGTACATAAAGGCTATCGACTGATCTCGTGTGGACGTAAAGCAAATAAACTAAGCTCTGTATTAAAGGATTGTGAAGATAAGGTTCTCTGATTTCCTCACAATGTGGGATGCTGAAAACTGTCACACAATATTACATTTAACGTGTGTGGTTTCGGTGCATATAAATGAAACACCTGCATACGTATAATTCGATATAGCGCTGGGTCAGAATGATATTTGAACCCTGAAATATCATATATATATATATATATATATATATATATATATATATATACGTCGCATTTTTTATAATGATTTTCTGTTGTTAATGAGAAATACTTATATATATATATATAAGTATTTCTCATTAACAACAGAAAATCATTATAAAAATGCGACGTGGTTCCATCGTGTAGATCTATATGATGAGTATAATTTGCCTAAAGTACGAAATGATTAGCTCTAGTTCGTGAACGTGGAGGCACAGAAAGAACTGCGTCACCTTGTGATCAAATGCAAGGCTAATATTATTCGCAATTTCATTTATAGTGCTTATTTCGTCATGTATATCAGCACAAAATATATATATTCCCTTCGGTGATATATATGTATATATCAGTTCACATACCGATTGGACTCACTAAAAGTAGCTTTTAAAAGGTTTCGGAATAAGTTGATTCGTTGATAAAGTTACATCAGAAATTACATTCACATGAGCTCATCGTAGACTTATAGAAAATAATTATTGTGAAACGTTCTCTTAATTGAAGTGACAAATCACAACAAGACACAAGAAACAGGTTCATGTGCAAAACACTCTGGTTTTACGTTCAGATTGATTTACTCTATAATCGTTTACCAATTTATAATTGGGTCAGCCCGTTAGATAAATTGTTACCTTTCTTGCCTCTTATCACCTAGAGCGCTGGTTCGATCCGACTGAGATGAGTGGATTGTGGGAAGGGTAAAAAATCCATCATGACCATGATGTAGCTTTGCGCCATGTTGAAAGACACCGACTAAATTCCCAGCGAAATTAAAGCCCCAACCCGTTCCGTAAAATTCCTGTCCTAATCACATTAATATATAGACTTATCCCGGGAACACCTCAAATACTGGATAAATATTACTGCGCCTGTTGTGGTGCTCCCTGACGGCTAAAATGGGAGTCAGAATGTGTTGACAACACTGACAGCCTACAGGACTGGAACTAAAAAAAGTCTTAGCAAATTTTGCCCGTGTGTGGTAGACTAACGAATAAATCTCAAAAAGCACATTGCAAACAATAACTAGTGGTACTGCAACAGAACATGCCGTCTCGATTTTCTTTCTAGTTTTTGCTGTTTTCGACAATTCAGAGCGTTCAACGAAAATGAAACTTGCGCCATCCGCCCTTTACTCAACCCGTAAGAGAAAATTGTTGAACGAAAGATTTGCAGCCGATTTTGAGAAAATAATTGTTTACAAATAGCCTATATTTCCCGCTAAATTACGCGAAAACATCTCTTATTTTCGAAAAATTGTAAATAATCTTATTTTAATATCTTCCTTTTGAAAACAGATTCCCCTGCTTATAAAACCTCCATTTTGAGTATTGTAGTTGTAGGAAGACCCCGAAAAAATATGAACTTTTGTAATTATCGAAAACTCAGAAATTTCTCCGAAAGTGACATCTTTTAAGCAACTTTTACGCTTTTCGAGATCAAAGATTAATAAAAGAAATTAAGATCTGTTGTGAGAGAATTTAGAAAACGAGGCATCATGTGAAGTACTCCCAAAATCAAAATTTTGGTGTTTATACTCTCAGGCCTTCAGTCCGTTCAGATAGATCGCAGAGTATCATTTTTGGAGAAAGTTGTTTTAACGGATTAGGCGTTAGCGTTGGCCATAGATAGATGTTTTGTTATCAATCGATTTTTTGGTATCCCACAAAGCACGCATTTTGATTACATAACGAGTTTGAGAAAGTAATTTACTTTTTATATTGGAACAAAATTTATTTTCCTTTTCGTTATGACGTTTCTACAGTAAGAGTTTTTCTCTCGACAAATTACTGATTTCCAGCGCACGATTAGCGTAAAGTATAAATAATAATTTGTAAGGTTACTATAAGTTTAGATTTAAGAATAGCTTAGAACCTCCCCCCCATATGACTGTACAAATAAGAAAAATAAATGTCGTTATACACTTTTCCTTTTTACTAGGAAGGCGAGAAAGTAAAATAACCATTTCATCCTTGTGAAAGAAACGCAAGTCTCATCAGTTCCCTGTACTCGTTTATCGACGACCAGTTAGGGATGCGGAGCAGGCGGGTGAAACCAGGGCAGCTTCATTTCTCGGGAGTGAGGCGCGCGGGATAAATACAGCAGAGCGACGTGTGCGATGAATCTGGGAGATTTTGTTAGCGCTCGCACCTGTGTCACGCGCGTCTCAGCGGGCGCGCGCGAGCCAACGAGTGACGTGCGCCGGCGCGGAGGGCGCTGGCAGTCGCGGCGGCGGCGGCGGCGGCAGTGGGACCGCCACGAAATTCACTTGCTCTGCAACGCACACGCCAAGAACCAACTGTGTTACTTTTTACTACGTGGCGACAGCAGAACGAAGAAGTACTCTTGTGTGCATCACACCGGTGTACTCCGAGATCAAGAAAACTAAAATGTAAAGATAATTCTTGATATGTATATGTTGGCTCTGGCCTACAGTTTTCAAAGACAATTGAATAAATCACTGACAATGCTTTCTTTCGTATTCATTTTTATTACAAATAATTTTCATTTAACAATTTTATTTATAATTGCAACAGAAATTTAAAATAAAAATGAAGATAATTCCCAAGGCGTTAAGTTAAAAAAATATATTTTATTCGCATGTAAACAAATAATAACAGACAAAAGACTTATATTACATTGTAGTTTTTCCCCACGTTAAATTGCAATTATAAAAATAGCATTTAATATTTTTTTTAAAATAGTAGGTACAATTTATTCCTTATATACTTGCTTCCTACTTCACGTTCAGACATGAATGGAATGTGAGAGTGTATTAGGTGTTTGAAATGTGCCTTCAGACCCGTCAAGTGAGAATTCTGCTTCCCAGGACGATGCAATTTCTCCAAAAATAAATTTGAAGATTGTCTTGTTTTTGAATTATTTATCAAATATTGTTTTGGCTGTACGAAGATTCAAAAGGTTTAAAATACATTGCCTTACGATAGAATGCACTGTGAACATTAGGGTTGAAAAATTTAATAGATTTTTTGTTACCGCACGACGTGCCCAAGATACCACGTGTGTCAATGAAGATGCCCAGCCCAAGATAATGCGAAAGGAATTGTGAAACAGTTGAGTGTCGCGCAGTCATCAGCGCCTAGCGCGCCCCTTTCGTCGTTTCCCCATTGTTAGCGCTGTGGTGCGGCAGGTGGCCGGTGGCCCCTTCGTGACGCTGAGCTCACACCTCTGAGCGCGTTGATCGAGTTATCTTACCAAGGGTTTCTTACAAACGATTCATCATACCGTTACGCAGCTCAGTTTAGAGGAACGAAGTTGGTTTTGAATAATCCTATAGACATTCTCACTTCCCATGCATGCCCGAACGTGACAACAAAAATGTAGGGAACAAATTGTACTACTTATTTTTAAATATTAAATTCAATTGAATAATAATTATAATTTCATGTGAGAACACTGTTACAGTGTGATATAGATATGTTGGTTGTTATTATTTCTTTATTGTTATTTGGTATTTTTTTAACTTGACGCCATGGCATTTGCCTCAAAGTCGTGTCCACCGGGTCCACTCGTCGCTCGCGTCGCCTTGCGCAGCCTTGCGCAGCCCACTGCGCGCCGCGCGGCCCAAGAAGGCGGATTCGCTGCGCTTTGGTCTTCCGCGTGCGCGCGCTGGGTGGGCGGCGGCGCGCGCGTTTCTGCGCAGATTCACTCGCGGCTTTTAATTCCGCCGCGGAGCGCTCGCGCCCTTTCGTAGCCGAACAGCTTCCGCTGAAAATGATCGTAGTGGTGAGGAATGGTTCGCGACGAAAAGGTGGGTGGGGTTGTACTAGGGATGCCGTATCGATGGCCATGTTTTTTGGGAAATCTTCGATTTATTTGTCATTGAGTTTTTGAGGCCGATGTTTTTTTAACATCGTTAGTGTGGGTTCGATATTTTTACGTGGTTGATATTTTTTTAATGAGAAAAGTACCATCAGAACAAAATTGTGTAGTAACTTTTAGATATCCTTAAATTGAATATTTTTCAGGCGAAAGTAACGAAGAGTGAAAAATAAATAAAATAAAGTTTTCACTAATAAGTAAGCCTTTATTATTTGTGAATTTTTGATTCAAATTATCAAAGTTTTGTTAATCATCCGGATGATTTTTTTACTTTGTTTTGTCGGACAAATCTCAATTAAAAATTGATAAACGAGACCACTTTTAAATTAAATCCCCCCACGTGAACTTCAATCCTTACTATACAGCTTTTAAAAATCAATGTTTAATAACATCGATGGTTTGGTATCGATGTTATATTAACTTTGATGTTTTAATTTTGAGCATCAATGTTTAGACATTTCGAAGGGTTTGTTGTCGATCTCGCATCCCTAGTCTGCACGTAGGCTAGATATGACCTCCTAGTGGCAGTTTGTAGTTATTTTCCATTATATGGGTGATGGGGAGTGACGAAAACAGATGTATGAGTATGTATGGAACGATAGTTGAGATGAGATAAGTCGTACGACAACCCAACCGCATGTCGAGAACACCAACGCCTTTCCTGGAACTCCAATCCGCCGCTTTTGTTGGCGCGTAATTTCATGTTGCTCCTAATTCCTTGGCCAGTACCAGCTTTATTAAAAGAATGAATCAATACTTAAATTAATAAAAGAATATTAATAAAATTAATAAAAATGAGTAATAAAATATATTAATAATTAAATAAAAATATTAAGAAAATTAATAAAAGCATAAATAAATAAATAAATAATCAAACAAGTCTCAGGTCGTTGACCCTCCTGTTCTACTTGACCACTTTCAAATATTTAATACATAAGCAATAAAAGAGGTAATTCAAAGGAAATTCTTATGCTATAAGAGGAAATTGATTTCTGGCAATTGTAACAAGAATGAGATTGAGAGAGAAGGGGATTAATGCAAAAGGAACGTTCTAATTGAATTTTTGTGATAATATTTTTAACTTTAAATTAGAAATTTAATTTAATTAACCTGAGGTTATATTTGAAAACTTTATGAGGTTGCAAATTTTCAGGTTTTGCCTAAATTTAGTGGAAGTACGTATGTGTAACTAAACAAGTGATGAGTAGGGGATAATTCTAAATAAAACGCTTAACTTCAAGGGATGGTAGTAAGTACTGTTAGTCGTTACAAAAATACAAGTGGTTTGAGAGAAGCTAAAATATTGCGTACGTATTTTTGAAAAATCCCTAACAAGAATATACAGTTTCCTCGAAAAGTTGTGAAAGTCGGCAGTAGGAAGATCCACTCCGCCGATTACAAGTTTCAAAATAAGACTATGTTGCTTGAATTCTATATTTTTTTTATTTTTTTCCATTGTAAACAACACATCGTGGTCCGGGCTGTAGCCTTCTTTCCCCATCCTGATTGCGCTCTCTTTTATGGGTCCAACAATGGTTTGATCCCCTTATGTCCATTCCAAATGGCCAAAAATGTCTGCCGCAGGTCTGCGATCACGCTGATGTCAGGTGAAGGCTACAATTGATGTGACGGGATTAAATACTTGCAAGACATCGTCTGAAAGCATGCAAAATGAAATATTTAGTTGAGTTTTCTGGGAATTGGAGAGAAAATTATGTTATTATCTCCAAGAGTTATAGGCAGGTTACTCTTTTATTCAGTTAAATTGTTTACTAATAGTTTAATGTATTTCGTAAAGGTTTGTATTACTAACAAAAATCCGTGATAACATACGAATTTCCTTTGGAACCATTGGTAATTTTCCACAATAATCCCCATTCTCAAACAAGGTTAAATGTGTCTTCGATATGAAATCCTGACACATTTGAAGATGACAATAATGATAATCAGTTCAAATCCATCACCAATATCAGCTCACGTATTGTGACAATACTTAAGTTATCATATGACATAACATCATCCAACTCACTTATCAAATTTAATGTACGTTTCCACGTTGTTTCCATTACTTCAAGGCTTTAAATATTTGATGTAGTATGTATGATGTATAGTAGGATCAGAATCTCTCGAAAATACAAGATTATGTGAATTCGGATAAATCTCAGATTTTCACCGCTCTGTTATAAAGTTCTGAGTAACGTGCATTCATTAGCTTTCAGTTGATTGGAATACATTCCACACTTTCGTTCAATTTTTTTTCCGAAACCAAATATCTACATATAAAGCATATAAAGGGAAATACAATCAAGCATTATTTCACATTTGTTCCTTGATCTATTTCTACTTTCTACGAGTCTTACCTGTTAATTTTAGTTTTAGTGTACATTTTAGAAAAGTAGTTGTGCTACAACAGCATGTTCATTCTCATATTTCGAAAAAAATCTATACCTGAAATTATTTAAAGACTAATACTGAGAAATAGATTTCATTTAGAAAGAGATTTCTTGCTTCCGTATTCAAGGTGTAAGACAGGTTCGAAAAGCAATTGAATTTCTCATCAATAAATTCAAAATTCGTGAAAACTACTCATTTCTTTTTAAAAACGTACATTACCTTATTGAATGATTTAATTCCTTAGAACAGATTTCATTAACGAGTAAATATTTATATTCAATACTCGCATTAAAGTTGTATAATGTTACTTCTTTGCTATTTTCGAAAGTTCAGAGTTCATCGAAAACGGGCTCTACACCTTTTTTATGTCTTCTGCCATCTGCCATCTTCTGCCATCTGCCTGCTTTATGCCATCTGAGAACAAAATAATAATACTTTTGGAGTATTTTTGAGAAAAATATGTTTAAAAGTTGCGTAAGTACATTTAACGCAAAATTACGTCAATACTACTGGTATTGTTCAAAAATCATACATGACGTCTTTAATATCCAGTGCATGATTAGGTACGTGTTTTTGAAGGATGGACAGGTGTACATTTTACCGTAAACCAATGTTTCACGATCAAGAAGCCACAAAACGTAGATAGTGTTAACACAAAATTACAAAACGTAATTTACTTCACATAGGAGCAAGATTTATCCATTTTTTATATCATGCACCGACAACAATAGTTCTGTGAAAAAAAACACTTTCCGCTGCAGAATTATGATATTTTATTCGTTACTACGTAAGTAGGTGAGAAAGTAGTACAATTCTATTGGTGACGAAATAATGCATTTGGGTTGAAAATGTAATTAAATTGGTCTATGGTAAGAGAGAATGCTACTTAGAAATGAGCACAAAAACTGCACTAATGGTCAGGAGCGTGTATACGAATCCTTTGGAGAATGTTTCAAACACATCGATCTGTGCGTCCACATTTGTTTGAACAGAGTGGGTTTTATATCGTCTTATCTTCACGGTGAAGGTCAAAGCATTGTTCTTGAAACATTTCCATTCAGTACTTGAAATTCCTGAGTTTAATTGCACATTTTATGGACAACGGTATCTTATCTGAGTATGCGGCCGGTAGGTAATAACTGGTAGCCTTCAACTTCAGAACAGTGTACACGCAAAAATACTTTTTCAAAATAAATGAATCAGAAAAATTATTGCATTGGTTCTGTGGATGTCATTTGCTCTTTTGGTAAAAAGAGGAAACAGTGTGGGTTTACAAATAGTGGGCATGAATAGCGAATATTTTCTACGTGTCAGACGATTTTGGTTAATGATGTGTTGAAGAAGGTAGCCTTTAAATTTCTTAAATTTCAGAAATCCCTTTTCAAATATTGTAAGAAATGAAAAAAAATGAGTGAAATAGGCGTGACTTATTTCATATTATAATCACAAATTATGTAAAATTTGTAGGGATAGTGAATCTCAAGATTTTTTTTCTTTTTCTTTTTCTTTTTGTTTTTTTTCTTTCTTTCTCTCTTTTTAAGTTTTTTATTCTATGTTCTGTCTAAGAATTTTTATTTTTATGTTTCTTTCTTTTATTCTTTGTTTATTTTCGGTTACTGTTTAAATGTCGCCCAGCCAGGCCTACGATACCAATCACCATAATATAAGGTTTGTCCCATTCCCTTCTAAAAAGGAGCAGGCCTTGGTCTCCTCGCTCGAAAAGCGCTGCCTCCCGATTGAATTCAAATGAGCGCGTGCGGGTCGTCTCCTTCGAGGGCCGGGGCGTGTGAGTCAGCGGCGATCCATCAGCCGCCGCGACGCCCAGCGCCTCTTGTGCGGCCGTATGCGGCGGCGCGCCCGGCGCTCGCGCTCGAGGCCAATGGGGGGGGGGGGGCTTGCTCCGGAGTCGAGTGGCGCCTCCCAGGCTCCGAGCAGGTGGAAGGACCGCGGGTATTGCAGAAGAGCCGACGGTGCCGCTGGATGTACAGTCTGACTCCGGGTCATTCTAGGGCTGGGACCTCCAGGCAGTGGCGGGATGTTCGACGCAAGCTAGACGGGTAGCTCGAATTCAGCTGCTGTGTGGAGATTTCTAGCGGCCGGCTGCGATGAGCTGTAGTTTTCGATGGTTTCACCCAGCAGTGCCAGGCAAATCCCGAAACAATATATCGTAACAAACGTGCTACGGACCGCATACGACCTTTTCCATCTTCTTCCTTGTCCTGTCCTTTCTCTTTATTCACTTCATTCCCCAAACTGGCACACATGTGGGGGTTTTAGAGCGCGTTCCGGCTGAGGCGGTGCTCCGCTGGAGAGATACTAAGAGGGAAAAACACCCCCTGGCCGGAGCTCACCGCCCATCGGGGAGTGACTCCACCACCTCCAGTCACTAGAAATACGTCATTCGGCGTGCGGAAATGCCTTAACGAGCCACAAACTAAAACCTTTCAAGCTGTGTTGTGAATCAAACTCTGAGATGAGATGTGAACTGGCTTTGCCATTTGCTATTTTATGAAATGCATTTCTGGCATGTTAACCCGTAAAAACCTTTTCTCACCACGAACCTAGGTACGTATTGTGTTTAATGAATTGGAATTGCCTAGAGAATAAATTGTTGCAGTAATAAGTAGGTATGTAATGAATTTAATTATTCCGATGTTACCTCCAGGTTTATTCATCCAACTTTTATTTTTTTATTGTTTTACTTATTTCAAGCCGTAAAGGGTAATTTCACGCGCATCTTTTTCCGCATTAATTAAAATCGGACTTCTTCTTGGTAAATAATCTTGCTCTGATCTTCTCCCTAATCCGCAAGAGTAAACTAAAGCAATGTTGTCGTCACAACACTATATACAGATCGGTGGTTATACAGCACTGTTCTCCAGTAACAGCGCGTGGTGTCATTGCAGAAAACAAATGAAGGGACAGAATGAGTCCGAGAAAACAGGAAAGGAGCATTTTCTGTGCTCACCGACCGATCTGAGAGAGAAACTCTTTCACTTACGAAGCTGTGGCCTGGAAAGTCAAGTATGCAAGGTCCATGCATCTGGCCTTGATTTTCCACATTTTTCACAACACATCTGAGGGTGTAGTGTGCTGAAGGTTCTGTTAGAGTAAATCCATGATCTGCCGCAAGGAATGTTCTGGTGGGAAAGGCCGAATGATTCTGCCGAGCGTCAGTGGACACACTGCATTCGACTGCATCACACAACGGTCTTCAAATCCATGGGTATAGACGATATGTAGTGGAATCGAAAAGTTTAAAACGCTCACTGCTCGTAATTATGTTGGATACGAAATAGGTTTCATACGATATGAGTTTTTTGTTTGTAAAACAAACTTCCCATTCGTATTGTGTAAATGAGGTTATTTTCATCTCTTACAGAAACTAAAACACGTTTCGCGCATTTCTTCTAGTATTTACTGTGATATTCCTATTGTAGATCTTACATCGGAATAATTTCTCAGGGCTTCTCGTTGAGAAACCAACGAAACAAGTTTGTCAACGCCCATATTATATGGCTCAGTGTGGCCGAATCAATTCATTTGATACCGCTCGATTTGTAACTTCTCGATACCTTCGACTTGTAACTTCGGACAGTAATCGTCCGATGCACTCCGGCCCAGCTCTAGTCTAGTGAGAGGACGTGTCCGCTAGGTATCCACTCCACTCCTACGTGCCCCGAAGCGGGTCGCTTCCTCTCTGCATTCTCTTGTTCTCGGGTTCCCCGCTCAGAGCAGTGAAGTGGAATGTTGTTTTTTGCGTAGGAAAGACGGGAGAACCTTCTATGTGAACTTCATTAACCGAAGAAAGTTTACAAAGACTTTGTAAAAAAAATTGTAGATGAACTTCCAATATAAACTGGAATGTCCTACACTGCTCACAGTGATCTACAGTTGCAACGCAGTTTTGAAGAAAACAATAGATTTTTTATTGTAAAATAATATGTCAATATTTGTAGTCGGAGTTATTTTCTTTTTGCGAAAGATCATGAAGATTAGTAAAGCATGGCACTTGAAGAATAACAGGGATTGTCAGCATTAAAATATAAAGTCTAATATTAGTGCAAAATGGTGTTTTGCACTAATTCACTAACTTCACTACAGGTCTACATTTTTTTTTTCGAATCTTGTCAATTGGAATTCTGATTGATCGTTCCTTTTTCTTATGGCTTGCTATAACATACGGTAGACAATACCAGTATCCTATCTTATACTTTCTAATGTTTCTTCCGCTATCGTCTGTTGAATGGCGTTCTTTAATGCACCCTGTAGGCTATATTATTCTTTTGTGAGAGCTGATTTTCTCTTTCCATTGTGTTCTGGTTAGACCGCAGATATGTGGAGTAATTATTACCTTGAGATTACGCTTTACAGTTGTTTGTACCGGAGTAGTGATTTCCTTTCCTGATCAAAACGATAGAACAAAAGGTGAACACACTCTGTCAAGCTTTTTTCTTGCATTTTCCCCTTTAATTACGTATCGGAAGACAGTTCGTATTTTCGAAGAAATCTCTCAGAATTACCGACGAAGACGATTGCACATTACGTATGATTAAAACGATTTGTTGTTATTGTACGATGTACTATAAAGAATGTCAATCAGAGGGAGAGAAGAAACCGTTTGGAAATAAAATAGTTTTAAAATGTAGGTTTTAATAGAATTTTAGAAATAATATAAATTCATCGTATCAGAATATTTTTTCGTAATTTTTGTTACAGTTGTTTTTTTTTCAAATTTTACTGGCTGAATGCTTGTGAACGTCAAACCACTCCGAAGTCATTTTGTTGCTCGTATAGTGATCAATCAATGATAAATGTTAACAATACTATTCCCAGTTTTCGTTGCTTTGCCTGATTTCTAGTTTATTTTGAACATAAGTAGTATAATTATCGCACGATTGTGACCTGAAATACTGTTTAGGAGTACATTCAGTGCTGATTCCATGTAACATTTGCACTCACGCTCAGCAAACTAAGGATTACTTAGCTATAATATACCTGTCTAGCAATCAAGAAGTCCCGTCTGGTGACAAAATCGCTGTATTTGTGTCAACCGTAGAATGATAATAAAAGATTGGTATTAAGATTCAACGGATAGATATTTATTTAATATCTCATTTTACTTTTAGGACATGTCAAACGTTCTACAAGTTCAATTTTTAGCAGTAGTCTTGAAAGTTGGATGTTGCTCATTGTTCAGATAAAACTATGAATACACCAAAGAAAACAACACTGTCTTCTGCTCGCATCACCTACGACTGACCTTGTAACAGCGATTTGTATGCTTGAATTAAAATAAAATGAATGCCTTTAAGGCCGTCTAAAATGTTGCTCTCGGCCTATCGGCATGGTGTCGCAACATTTCCTACTCACAAAATAAAATGCCACTTTTACCTCTCGATTCATAAATACGAGATGTTTTTTATATATCATAAATATTTAGCTGTGGTATTTTTTATACTAATTCAATTTACTGACTGTCTAATACAGATCGATTTTATCTGTTTTTCGTTGTCAGATTTATTGTTTCCTGCTTGATAGAACTTCGAACGTTTTCTAGTAATTCGTCCTCTTGATTTTGCAATTTGTGCTCGCCGAGCTCTTGAGGTGCTCTCTTAAACGTTTAGTTTCGTTCTTGTCGCTCTCCGAGAAAAACATCATTTCTCCCTTCCGCATCTCTTCATCTTATCTCATTTTACTTGGAAGAGCGCGCCTTGTCGTGTATTGAACTTTGCTCCACGGGAGCACGTGTTTCTCTTGAGACGAGCATCTCCACAGTTTAGACAAGTTGTTCGAGCTCACAATTTATCTAGTGTTGTTTCGACATCACGAAGTGATTGATTGCTGTTGGGATTTGGCTGTCGACCAGGGCGAAAGGCGAATAGGAAAAAAATTAAACAAAAGCGGCGTTTGGAATAAATAAACCGCTGATTTTGTAACGTTACTGTATTCCTCATGCGAATTTAATGGTTTCAGGCCCCGATTTGTATAGAGATTTTTCCGTGAAAAGAGCTGTAGGTGTATAAGTCTCCTATAGAGGTATATATTTCCATTTCTCTTCGTCAATACCTTCGTCAATACCCAATGTTTTTTTTGCTTTCTTTGGAATATTTCACAACTAATCCATCATTTTTCGTTTCATTGCTTCGATGACGAAATGAGGCAAATGAGAGTAGTATTCAAATTCTTTATATTTTTTATCAAACTGGAAGTTATAAATGGATAATAGATTTCTTTTCTTATTTTTATGACACGTGCTGCTGAAAATATTTCCTCCGCTACAAGAAGAAAATAATAGTTGTTAATTGATATTATAAATCGAATAAGTTTTGAAACAAATCGAATGGCTATAGGATTCTTTTCTGTCAATAATTGTAAAACTAAATCGTTTAGAATTGGCAGACTCCAGCACAGTTGATCCTTAATAAATCTTTGTACTGGTGAAACAGTGCTATTTCCTACGCGATTTAAGATAGGAGGAGATAATTTGTCTGGTCTTTGCAGGAAACTTGCGGGCTTATTCTTATCATCATGAGCTGCCCACTCCTTTTTTGGCAGTAAGATGAAGAGTGGATTTTGTGGAAACGAGTCAGCTGTAAACGTTCTGCACAAGATGAAGCACCTTAGCGCATGGCACTTGAGCCTCCGCGCATCGCAACTCGAACTGTGCATGCGCAGAGTCTCACAATTGGTATATGTATGGAGCTCTGCAAAATGTGCATAGTTGATCGAGATGGCGTGCGAAGGAAGAGTAAACGATCGACGAAGAGCTCCTAGTGCAGAGGCATCGACAGCCTTATCTCGGGCACTGATAAATCGGAAATTGGAGGATTTCCGACCCGCTGTGCAAGCTCAGTGATGAAGTTTGATTTTACGTTACTTTTAACTTCGCCGAAATAATTTGTTCGTTTATTGAGCAATTAGCATGATAATATTCATAGTTATTAAATGTAATGCCCTAAGGCAAGGAACTGATTTCCGCATCTCCATCGTGGTATTAATTGCGTTTCCTTTCATCTATTGAGAAAAGGCTCAAATGTTCCCTTGGTTTGTTGTAGTTTCGCTATTTGCGTCTGTTTTCTTGTGCTCTCGATTTCCTAGTTTCGGGTGGCATGGGGCCGTGGTAATCGTTTCTTCGAGAGCAATACTGTAAATTAAATACTGTATATTTTCAAATGTTACTAACCACGCTCGTAACGTTTAACGTGGGGGTAGTGAAAGAGGGTAGCCTTAGAAAACGTGCGCAGATTGCACTTCTCCCCTATACGTCACATAGAGTTTTTGACGATGAGAGGATAAAAACCTGTTTTGCGTGAGCGAAACTAAGGCTGGGGCTGTAGTCTTCTCGCGGCCCGGTCGCCCCCATGCGCGGCGTGCACATCGCATCTCGCGTGCGGCGCGGGCGCTTTGCTGGAGCGCGGCGCCCCTCACGTGTGCGCGGCTTCGGCTGTCGCACGTGACCCGGAGGCTCGCGACCGGGAGGAGCGCCACCCCCCTCCTTCTGCCCCTCCCCCACTCTCCGCCTCGAGACGGCACCACGCCCCACTGCCCCTTGCCCTCTCTCGCCCCGCCCCGCCTACGCACGAGGCCCGCGGTGCAGCCCACGTCCATCGCATGCAACGCCAAGCGAATTCACTTCCGCGCTCCAAATGTCTAGGGAAATGGTTGCTTCAAATTCTAGATACAATTATAACGACTATTCAACTCGTGAAATTAAAACCAATAGTGTGTAACTTGACATACAAAATGCTCCAATGAGGGTGGTGTATCTCCAAAAATGTTTCGCTCCTTCAATGTGAATGTTCTCGCCCCTCGCTATAGACCAATAATAAGCTGCGATTCTCCGCTCTCAGGAGGCGGAATGCATCTATTGCTGTGTTGACGTTCAATAAACCGCGTATGTACTATAGCACAACCTCTTTGCTTTTTAACATGCTTGCAGTTATTTTCAATATTTGGCGCATTTTGTAACTTTTGCAGGACGTAATTACATTCGTGGAATAGTCCTACCACTCGTGATTGCAAAATCTCAGATAAATCTCCCCCCCCCCCTCGCTTGGCGAGTCGGGGATTTATCGACAATTTCCAAAGCACTCGTGGTGTTACCTATGATAACATTTTAAAAAGAAACGCTTCTTTTAATTACAATTGTTTCATTACAAACTCTGTGAGTGGAACGTAATATAGAAATAAACTCAAACTTCTTCTGCGTTTGTGGGCCAACGCACGCTTAGTGTCAGACGCGGCTCAATACCTCGTCGCCCTGAGCAAGGGAAAGGCGGTCGTCGGCCGTTCCCACTGCGTAGGATCGGAAGCGGGTGGCGTATCGTTTGGGGAAGCGCCGTCAGATAGGCTGTGAGAAAGCAGCGCCCAAACGCCTGCCAACGCAAGCGGCTGCGCTGCGCGGCGCGGCGCGGCGCTGTGCAGCGCTGACGCGGCGCATCTCATGGCCTGCGACTATCTCCCCCTCGGTCAGCACAATACGGCGGCAGCGGCGCGGCGTCCCACGCCCCGAGTTCCGCCCTTCCCGCCCAACTATTATTTTACCCGCATATATTATATATAATCTTACATTTTTTTTAAGTTAAATTTTTAACAGATAAGAATATTTTGGCAAGGCACCAAATATCATTAATTTATTAAATATATAAATTAAATGTTATATATTTAGGTTCGCGTATATTATGTTTGATGGGTTAGCTCTTCGTAGAAAAATA
>BOPP01000130.1:3645865-3687172 GCA_017312745.1 Gryllus bimaculatus
CTCCCCGCTCCGCTCCTTTGCTCTCCCCCCCCCTTGGTTACGATGTGCGCTCGTCTCCTTGTATTACCGGATGGGCAATTGCCAACGTTCAGTGGGAAGCTGTAAATGGTTGTATGTTTGTGGATAGTACTTCCAATATTTCTAATATGAGGTATGAATGCATCGTATACTTCGATTTTTATGTTGTGGTCGACGATATTGGGTCATTGTTGCACCTCCTGCCTTTTAAAATTAATATTTTTAATTCATTCGCGAACGTCCTTCTCAAAGGGGCTCATGGTCTCAGAAACTCTGTTAAAAATATTCATTTTATGAGGCAGGTAGAGTAACAATAACCAAATGTCATGAGCCACTATAGGAAAATCGAAGTATAGTCCGTGTATGAAGAGTGAGTCGCCTGAAATTTGATGCGGATTGCGACGCACCCGTGCCCCTTATCATGTTGCCTGCAGGCATGTTTCGGTGTAGAATGCAAACCCTATGACCTGTGCTTACGGATGCAAAGAAGATCCCTTTACTTGTTTTTACATAAAATATTAAAAACTTTGGATGAAACAAGAATAATTGTTACATAAAAATTTAGTATTTTTTAAAAATAGTATCGTTTCTCATGCTTATACTAGTTTTGTTTCTGTCCATATGTAATACATTTGGAGAGGTTAATGAAAACATACTACAAATATTGATTCTAAAATATGCTCCCGATAAGCCCCGTTAGTACTATAATTCGAATTTGCTACATTGTAAATAATGTACAATGTTTCATTTTCACGATTAAAGGAGTTTCATAAATAAAAAATTGAGTTAATACATGATCAAATATAGCATATGTAAACATTGTGATTTTGTAAAGAAAAATTAACATTCTGTCAAATTAGAAAAAATAACATTTCAAATCACCTTATTCATTTTGTGCCCGAAAATCTGCGCGTTTGCGGTTTTCGAAAGAAAAAAGCGCTTCAGAAAGTTTGCAATTGCCTATCCAGTAATACAAATAGACAGGTGATTACTTCATATCTGTGGGTCGACAATTTAAAAAAAGCTCAGGTCTCTGAAGGGGCTTTCAAAGAGGACTTCTGGCACCTACCTTCAAAGGCAATCGCCGTTTTTCCAACATTTAATCTATTTCGAAATTCCACTGCAATTGATCTACCGCAATAGGTAGAATAATAATGAATAGAGAAGTTTATGTGTCATGACACACAGTTAGTGCAATCAGTGATTGCTACCTGGTTTCATAGGCAATATTTCTGATTTATGAGATGTGTTAGACCGCCTGGTCACCCTTGGGTTTTCCGCGTGTCAGGCGGCATTCGGTTGCCTTCTACTGTTTACCTGAAGGAAGTGGTGCGTGAGCAAGGTTGCAACGGCAAACGCTTTCGTAAATAGACGACCTACTATGAAGTAATGAAAACTGCACAATGGCAAAGAAAGCAAGGTGATTGTGCCCTCTATAAGTGTACATATACAGAGCACAATCATTACTTGTAGTGCTGGAAGGCACATCACCCCTAGTGGACCATGCTTTTTTCTATCTTGTCGATCGAAATTTTATATTTACAAATTTAGTAAAGTGGAGTAGATATTCGGTGTGAGTTATTTTTATTATTTATTTTTGTATCGAAATTAGTGAACACAAATCAGATACAGTATACGTAAATTTCCTGCTCTGTTTGGATATATCTCCCTTGCGTATCGTTCAAACTATCAAAAACTTTCCAAAAACAGGAAGAACGGAGACATGCAACGCTTTTGCAAGCGTTTTATCACTTCCATTGATTGGTCTGTAAGAGATATGTCACATGTCTTGTAATGGCAGATAAAGATAATAGCATGATTTGCAGCATGTTTGCAAATATGTTCCAGAGTCTAGTTTGACCTATGCAACTGGCTTTCGTATACATGGGTAGTTCGTTGAAGTTTTACCATTAGTGTGAAAAGACTGATCTACTTCCCCTGTCTATATTGTCAGCTCTCGCTTCTCCTTGTGTCTCCTTTCACATGCCGTTAACTAATTCTTGGAATTGCTGATTTTGCATCTATGTCAGTAGCGAACGACATGTCATCACGGAATCAAGAGATGATCAATAAGTAAAATTATCTTAACGATGTGAAGAACACTCATAGTGTAATTTTTAATTTCCGAAATCATTATATTCCGTATTTATTAAAGTAATAGATAGTGCTGATCATCGAATCGTACGCGTATGTAGTTTTACCTTTTAATCCAAAAGGTTCCGTTCAGTATCCATATGCGTAATATTGCAGTACTTGAATATTGAAAGTTTAGTGAGATTTTGAACGTATTGAATCGTGCTGAGTTTCACTTCACGCGTTGTACTGGTTTCCGCCGTGCGTAATCCCGCAAATGAACGAGTGCCGCGAGGGGCATTAGAAAAGCGAAAACAACAGTTCCAATTTTAGAGATTGGATCCCAGAATGAAAGGGCAGTGAATGGGATGGTAATGTTTTCCCGACACGACATGCAAAGCAGTGCCCGAAACAGCTGAGGCCCGTTGCACCAATTGAGTTGAAAACCGAAACGAGGATCCACCAATGGCGCTATTTACAAAAACCTCTGTAATTGTCAGTGCTTCGTTTCGTTTGGTGGTCGGGAATGTCCGGATTGCCGTTATACAAGCTACGGAAAATAAAGTTTAATAATACACTCGTTCAGTGTAATGAAATGTAAAGTTCTTGTTTGTGGGAACGTGTTTTATCGCGTATGCTTAGCGGTTAATTCGCTGATCACAAATTGAATGCAGAAAACAAATGTAGTTTCGGTTTTAATTTTTATTGGATTTTCCTGTTCGACTCTACAATATTTTTTTCATTACTCATTAGTACTTCGTAATTGGCAATCACCGCATATAAAAATTTATTATACTATTCTCTGTGCTAAATAAGGTTTTGTTGGCATCGGTGTTTTGAATTTGTTAGCTCTAGATGGGCCAGTGCGATCATCTACACTGTGCAAATCATCGCCTTAAATGTGAAAATAGCTTATTTATCAAAATACAATTGAAATGACCCGACTCTGATTACTTCATATATGTGCGCCCTGCGTGGGTATCATTCTAAAAGTGATAAACATTTGTTCAGAAACAATGGTTGAGGTCTGCGCGATTAAATTGCACATATTGTTAATAATTTTACATAGAATGCGATATTTTACAGTTTCAGTGGAGGATATCCCAAACCTTCAAAAGTATAAACGGTTCAAAAGTTACAATTTTGTTTATTACATCCTCAGAAACATTACTCATATTCTATAGGGACACCAGTGTTTCAATGGGCTGTGGGACCGTTTACACGTAGTACTATCTGTTAACATGTGATGCTGCGTAATTCGTGTTGTGGATTGCATGTACTCCTGCAAATTTCTGTTTGTTTCATTCTGGGGGGGGCGATAATTATATCTCCAGCATCAGCACATTCACGAGGTTTTATAACTGTGGCGTCTAACAAATCTTCCTTTGCGTAATCTATATGTAGAGGAGATATCAGTGGTTTTTTATTATTGCTATAGATATAAATAATAAATTTTAATTTTTACGTTATGTATATTTTGAAAATAAAACTTTTTACGTTCATGTAGCGTGTACCTTTTTATTACGGAATGAGAAATGCAACCAAGGAAATCATGAAATGAATCGTGCTGTTTGGAAGTCTAGTATTTTTTGAATGGAGTGCTCGACCTGGTGCGGTGGTATGGTGTGAGCAGGACATGTGAATGTGGCATGTGTGCGACGACGTGTAGCGCGTGCGCGGTGTTGACGGAAGGCAGGCCGCGCCGGGAGACGGCTGGCCCAGCGGAGGGCGCGGGAAGGACACCCTGCAGTGAGTAGCCCAGCTTCACCCTTCCCCTCGCAGAGCTTGCAACGCCCTCCCTCTGTGTGCGTCTGCCTCAGTGCACGCACGGCTCCTTCCGAGCCCGTCTTGTGTCTATTGCTCTCCTCAACACGTGACACTGCTGTGTGAATGCACTCTTCCAGAGTTGAAAACACGGTTCGTGTGAAGTAAACATGTTCCCAGAGGAGACGTTTGCCTTGAGTTAAATGCCGGTAAAGGAAGTTGAAATTAGTGTGTGGTCTGATTTGTGGCGTTCCACGTAGGGCGTCCGCCCGAAGCGAAGCCCGGGGTGAAGGCGGAGGTGCTTCTCGATCGCGGGCCCCGGCCTCACTCGGCGGAGCGGACAGGTTTCTAGGATGGACCGTGACGCTGATCTCGCGATCTTTTGCGTTTCGTTTGGAGGTGGAATTTAAAATGGCTCCTCAAAAGTCTACACTTCGAAGTTCTTGAGAACCACCGGGATTGTAAATTTGCTCGTATGCCTTCCTCCTTGAAAAATAAATCTCCCTCAATTATTTATTCTCGACATCATAAATGTATCAACAAAATAAAATATTGTTTAATTGAAGAACGAAAGCACATGTAATGCAAAAACGTTTTATTTTACCGCAGATGGTCTTGAACGTGCCTTTCAATAGTTTTATCTCGATTAAGCAGTTAAAAAGCTTAAATTCCAGAAAAGGTCCACCTCATTCATAAAGTTTTCCTCCTTGTATGCCATAAAAATGGCGAAAAAACAAACAATTTTTAAGGGTTGCTTAAAATTTCACTGATAGGACTAGACACAGCAATGCTTTGACATAAAAAGTGCCGAAAACTACCAGCATGCCATGAAATCACATTATTATATTTATGAGTACATGTGCTTTAATAAATTTATATAAAGCTTCTCGAAAACAACCGTTTTCTGTCGAAACTAGCTCAAAATTTTGCAATTTCAGAAACGCCTAAACGCTATTTTCTAAAAAACGGCTCCACATTTTTTCTTCAAATTTTTCGAAAGTATAGTGCTAATTGCAATGTTCTTTAATAACCGTAAAGTAATATTTCCGCTCTACAATTAGAAAACCGAAATATTAAGAAAATTTGAAAACTTTGCACGGCGATAGATGGCAGCAGGCAAGAATATGTTGGAAGTTCAATTAGCTAACCGAAACCAAAGGAAATAGAAAACTAATACGGGAACGTGTGTCGTCATTTTGTAGTAAAGTTGTATTTATATTTTTCCCCTAAAGAAATCGTCAATTAACGATTTCATAAAGTACCTTTTATTTGTAAGGTAACATTGTAAGTGGCTTATACTTTTGATCTGAGATTTTCGAGATGGAGCAAAGCTATATCTTCGGGTTGGTTCTTTCGTATAATTAAACCATTTTTATTCTCACTTGCACTGAAAAGCGTACAAGTATATCTCCTTACACCTTCCTTACCTCGTGGTGTATGCTTGTATATCACCATCGGTCTGATCTCCACGGACTCCGAAATATTGAACTTGGGAGGGGGTTTGGGTTGAGTATTTCACGACGCGGACCTTCTACAGAGACCTTTATCCACTTCGTTATTATCACCAAGGACTCCCAAATGGGGGCGTGTGTTCGAGTATTTCAGATTGCGGTACATATGTACTCTTCGGTGTAATCTAGAAGGATTCCGACAGGGAGCATTGAGTGTTTCACGTCGACCCGTCCTTAGAGTCCTCTGCATCATGATCGCCCTGTTCGAAGCGTTGAGAGTTGAGGAGCATTGAGTGTTTGTGGACGCGGTTCATCCTGGGAGGCCTGTGGAGAGCGGGGGCTGCGCGCGGAGGGGCGTGCGGGTGCGAGGTGCGCGTGGCGTGGCGCAGGTCCGCGCTGCGGAGGTGTCTTCCGGCTGTCGGGCGGCAGCCCCGCGCTCGTGGAGCGGCTGCGCGCGGCCTTCGACGCGCAGGGCGACTGCGACCTGCAGGCGGCCGCCGCCGACGCGCCCTCGGCCGCGCAGCTGCTGCGCCTGTGGCTGCGCGACCTGCCCGACCCGCTGCTGCCCCCCGCGGCCGCCCGCCGGATCCTGGTTCTGCACGCAGGTACGCGCGCCGCGCCCTCCCCGTCCGGCCTCACCTCCCTCCCCTCTCCTCACTCCCACTCCACCACTTCTCTCCCCTACTCCTTCATCCCCCTCCTCTCGTCATGCGCACGCTCCACCTTCCTCTGTTTTTCCCATCATTTCTCCCACTCGTTTTTCTCATCTTTTCTCCCACACCTACATTTTTCTCCATCCCCCTCTCTCACCTTTTTCATTCCCCTCATTTGCTCCCGGCTCTCTCTTTCTCCCACCCCTTTCTATCTTATTTCCTTCGTTTGTCGCATCTGTCTTCATCGTTTCTCCCTGTTTTCTCCTCTTTATTGGTTCTCTCGCATCTTCCCTCTTTTCCCTTCTCCATCTCATTCCTCAATTTTCAGTCTTGGTCTTTTTCCATATTATCACTCCTCATCTCTCTCTTCCTCTCCGATCTTCCTGTTATATCCTACTCGTCTACACTTCTCTACACCTCTACGCATATCTACTCAATGGGTTTGTTTTCTTTGATACCTCTCATCTTTTCTTCCAATTTTTTTCCAATTTCTCTTTTGTACTCCTTGTGTCATATTTTAGTCTATTTTAGTGCAACTTCTATTCCTTCTACACCCCACTCATGTTTTATATACTCCACAACAGCTTCAGTCTTCCTATTTCCTCTTTTGTCATTTCGTAGTTTCTTATCCTTTAAACCAATTGTAACGTATGTTCTTCGCCAGATTATTATTCACTTTAGTGTTCACTAGCCTATTCTCTGGTCCCCCTCCTTCTCATATTCCTTTTCTTGGAGCTTTACTTTTCTTTTCGGGAGTGCAATGAATTGAAGTAAGATAACAATTTTTGAATTTCTTGAGTGATGGATCAGCAGCATCCCGAACCCTGTCTGTCCCTCTACTAGAAATTAATGTTGGGTGGCGTCGGACCTTGTGGAACGCCCTGAGTGAGGTGCGCCGCTTGTGCCTGTGCGCAGATCTGCTGTCGTCGTCGGGGGCTGGGCCCGGGGCTGGGCCGGGGCCGGGGGCGGGGGCGGGCGGTGGCGCGAGAGGCGGCGCGGCGGGTGCGAGCGCTGGCGGAGCAGCACGCCGCGACTGCCCTGCGCTACCTGCCTGCTGTTTCCTGCGGCGCGTGAGCAGCGCGCGGCCGCCGCCCGCTGCCCGCACTGCCCGCCGCACGCCGCGCCGCCGCCGCCTCGGCCCGCTGCTGCTGCGCCGCCCCCGCCCCCCCCCGGGCGACGGGGGGCCGCCGCCGCGCCCGCTGCCGCCGCCGCGCCGCACGCCGCCCAGCCTTCGCCATGGGGCGCGGCCTCGGTGCACGACGCGCAGCACATCTGCGCCCCGCGAACGGTGAGTGGCAGCGCCCGGCCGGCAGCTTCAGGGGCGGGCGCGGCGCAGGGTGTCAGCCTTGGTTGAACAAGTTGAAGTCCGTGGCCCCACCTAGTTAAATTTTGGCTCTGCGGTCCAAATATATATATATATGATCCTACCTTGTTCAAAACACTCAGCCACTCAGTCGAGGAGCTCAGGGTAAAAGTTGTAAATAAAAAAGCTGATGGAATGGTGATTAATTTGGCATGGGTGTAGCTTAATTTTTTTATATCTAAAGACTTTTTTTCATCAAAAAAACATGATGACCAGGAAGATTACATGAAACAAGTCGACACCCTGCGAAGAAATGTGTAATGTGCGCAGACTTTTCAATGTGATTGGCTCCCCGCGACACATGTCCTTGAGTTGAAGGACTGCTCTCAGAAAGACCATGGAACAGCATTTAAATGTTGGCCAGCAACTGAAGGTCACGAATCTCCAAGCGCCTGAGAAAGTCTGCATCTTGTGCATGTTGACTTATGAAAGCATGTGTGACAGTTCGTACTCTGTATCGATTTTTTCACTTACCGAATGTCTTTGTTTAAAAGTTAACAATTGTATTTCAGGATGAAATTATTACAGAAACATTTGTTTCTTCAAACATTGAAGATTGTTCTTCCCATATAAGTGCAGAAATTCCTATTTGCTCTAAGGAAAATATTTTTTAGCTATTGAAGCAAATTCCTACTAGGCCTTTTCCACCTGCTGGAAGTATATATTATTCGGATTGTATGGTTTCTGTATTCTGAATCTTTACTTCATTTCGTTGCAAGAAATACCGGGAGATGTGGCTCATGGTATCGCTGATGTCACTGCATTGCCTCTGCCCGAGAGGTTCTGGGTTCGAGTCCTGACGGTTGCAGGAGTTTCGACTCTACATAGCTATGCCGAGTACAGTTGAGTGCTCTACTAGTATGACTTAACAATAAAAACATACATGCTACATGCGAATACATACTACCTTATGTGTGCATGCTACCAACAAGGTTTGTGCACGCACGCACGGTCGCCCAAAATTACGGGCTTATTGGTTAAATCTTTTGTAGGGGTAGTGCTAAATGCACAGCTTAATAAGACATCAATGTGTCTTCGAAATATTCTTTTGTTCAAATAATTGCGTACGAAGTTTCTCGAAGAATCTAATATTTTCGATGAAAAACTGCTTCAAAATGCGTATTTTCTATTTTCCATTGAAAATGTTCTAATATGACCATATTTTATCCTTCTTTAATATTCTTAAAGTCACATTGGAATTCAAATATTAAGGATCCGAAAAATTGAAAAACTGTGAAAAAATATATTTCAAGTGCCAATAGACGGCAGCTGAGAGCAGGGTGAGGCGGAGATAATAAAACGAACTAATATAAGAATTCTACGCCATTCTGTTGTACCACTACTTTAAAATACCACATCGAATTACATAGGACTGGCCAAATTTATTATGACGAGTGGTCAAAGTTCTAGAATTATTCAGTGACATTTCTTAGTATGCTTAGTCATTTCATTGAGTTACCGGACATCAAATTGATTAATTGAGGAAGGCGTGACGTTCCAGTATTTTCGTTGTAATTGAGTGAATTTCAATCATCCGTAAACAAATAAAATAAGTAATAACTCTATAAAAATAATCAATAGATTAGAATAGAAATGAATATTGGATCGTTAGTGGAATGAGCCTTGAAGCATTTTAGCTGACTAAGAGCTTTGTATTTGTTCTGAAGGCTGATTTATTGGCCATGAAGGTCCCAATGGTGTTCTGTGGTTTCTGTGGGCTGAACAGTTATCCATTCTCTCTGTTCAGGAAATCAATCAATTGTTTTCCACATTAAAAACAATAAGGATACTTTCTCACGTTTACTAGAATTTAAAAACTCGTTATGGTTTTAGGTTGAGAAACATTTCTCTTTCCCAATAATGTTGGTTTCATCGAGGGTCTTACAACTCAAATGTTAGTCAGTGCACGAAAACTTCAACAAATTATCCGTCTACTACTTACATTATTATGCCTTTCGCTGCAGCTATTGATACATCTCTTATAGACATTCAATATTTTTCATTTCATCCTTTTAAGTTTTTTGAAGGGGCTTTGTTGTTTGCTCCATTAGTTTCTGCCCGGTAAAAACATTTTTATTTTTTCAGACGTGAAGGCTATCGTTTTACTTTGAAACTCGAGCGAGTTTTCGACCGTGAAGTATTGTTTAGAAATTATTCCTAATTTCTGTCTCAAATATTTTTTTCCAATTACCCATCTCCCCTCACAAGAGATCTTCCGAAAAATAATTCGAATAGTATTTATATTGTTGATACCCTATTTGTACTACATTTAAAAATTGATTGCTCTAAGATTTATATTAATATAATTGGAAACACTGTATGTGTATATGCCCCGTATTTTGTCCATTCTCTGACAAGTAGGAAGTAGCTGAGTTTTGCTCAAAACAAGCTGGTATACGTGACAAAATTCGTAGTGTTGTGAGTGTTGCTGTGTTGATAAACATTTGAACCGACGTTTGACTTTTATTGAATGGTACAAGCGTCCATTCTCAGCTCACTACCATGGAAAAGCCACCCGAGCCCCTCCACTGCCCTAGAGCGGCGCTAGTTACAGGTGCAAGGCGCGAATCCCGGCCATCGGCACCTACTCCACTCGCCACAGGTCGACTCCCAGCGCACGTCGCCCCCGCCACGCCACGGCCCACCCATCGCGCCTACTCGCTCTGCCCGCCCATTCGGCCCTACCAACTTACACCAGCCCCATATCCCTAAATAACCGCCCATCCACACGTTCACCTGTTTGTCCGTCCGTACGCTTCCCACCCACCATCGTCACGCTCCCGCGGCCCCTACTGCCCGCCCGCTCCATAGAGCCCTCGGACCCGGTTTGTCCACTCCCACGCGCCTGACTCGCTCCGCCCCGCCCACCCTGCGCACATATGCCCCACCTCCCTCTCCTCCTTCCGCACGCATATTGCCCGCCCGTCCGTTAAACTCTCCCACTCATTGTTTCTAGCAGCTCGCGCGTCCTATCTCCCACTCCCCCGCTTTGCGTGCCCACCGCCCCAGCAGACCTATTAACTTGACTGCTCCAACGTATCTGCTCTCTCTCTCTCCCTCCCGAATCGAACTAGATCCATTCTCCCACCTCCCCGCTCATTTGCCTCAATTCGTACCTGCCGATCGCTTGCCATTTTCATCCTACCTTTTGTTCCCCCATCCATAGGGCTATCTCTCTCTCCTCTTCCCGTCTCTCGTCCGCCTTCTCCGCTCGTGAGTTGTTCGTTCTTCCTTTCGTTTTCACTGGCCTACCCGCTCCCGCCCACCCGTCGTTAACTGCTCAGCTCTTATCGGCTTTGCTGCATATCTCTCACCTACCACTCTCTGCTAATCGCCCATTAATCACTGTCGCCGCCCCCGGCCCACATCCCCCTCACCACGCGTTTATCATCCCGTACCAACCAAGCACCCACTGCTCAATCCTTCTGTCCTCGTCGCGCCGAGCTCCTCTCCCCCTCCAGTTCTGCCCTCGTCCTCGACTGCCCGTACCCGGAGAAGTAACTCAGGACATCAACGGATGTCATTGCACTGCCTCTGACGGGGATGTCTTATTTTCGAGTTCCGACGGCACAAAGTTAGTCCATGTCTGCAGAAGTATTCTAGCCACAGGCTGCTCTGCTCTCCATGGTTTCTCCGATCAACACCAAGCGATTGCCGGAGCAGTACCCTCACAAACGGTCCATGGACCTCGCGCGATCTTTCCTCCCTCTCCCTTGTCCTATCCTCACCCCTTCCATACACACACACACACTACTAAACATGTCGGAAAACCGGTCGAGAACTTGGAGCTTGTCCTGGCTCAACATCGGATCTCACCATTCAACACACTGGAGAGGGGGAAGATCTGCCATACCTCACGCGAAGAAAACATGTACTGCACTTAAGGGAATAATGCCCTTAGCCGGTTAAGAGCCCGGAGTCGGTAATCAATCTGTGAGTCAATTAATCGACTGCCCGTTCCCGCCCCCGAGGAATGGTCGAACCTCGTCTTCGTCTTGCCCCCTCGCGGCCCCGCCTCCCTGCCCCGCGTGCGTCGCTCGATGCGCGCGCGGGCCGACCGTGACCTTAACGAGCGTCGCCGCGCCGCGTCGCCCGCAGCCCCGCCCAAGCGCCTTCGTCAGCGTGGCGATCGACCGCGCTCTCGGGCGATCGACGTTCGGAGGGCGGGCGACTTGCTCGTTTCAAAACGCGGCGGTGGCACAGAAATCTGTTGTGCAGACGCCTACGGTCATTGCGAATTTTGATACGACTGTGTATAGAGGAATTATAGAAAATGAGATTACAGGGCGGGGGAAATATACAGTGGAGTAAGTGAATAAAGGGACTAAAAGGACTGCAGAAGGTTCCCAATTAATAATAAGGGACAGATAATAGTTTTCGGAATTGCGAAGGTTTGGATGCGCATGCTGGATTGGTTTAAAACCATTCACATATCAAGGGCGCTGTTGCGATGTGTTGCATTCCGGTGATAGAAACGGAGACCGTTCTTTGTAGTTTTTGTGGTCAATTTAAACCTATTCTCATCAGTCTACTTTCCGAGTTCCAAGGTCTTTAATGACATTTTGTTTTCGGGAATCAAATCTTTTAAAGGCATGCCATTACTTCAATTTGTTTTCAATTTTGAACACATTATATTAATATCTAATAACAATACAAAGACCTAAGCTACTTGAAACTATATTTTTTTTATTTGAACATTCACTTTTATCCTTTTCGAAAACTTTTGAAGTATGTATGTTATCGAGAAGAATTAGTTCTCGTTAATGGAAGACACAGAATGATCGAATTTCATGTTAGCCATGTAATAATAATAATAATAATAATAATCCAACGATATGAGGATAGATAACATCGTGACATACCGTATACCGTCCATCGTCATTGCCCAATCCATCACTTTCTTTTTGTAGTCCAGCAATTTCGTTGAAAGGCAGATATTAATCTTGATCGTGACTGATGGATCTATTTTCCTTCACTTGTTGGACCTAAACGCTATTGAGGTAACGTGCTGTTCGCTTTTCTCGAACATATAGAATGATATTGTACATGCAGATAACATTTCGAAATTTTCATTTTATTGAAATTATGTAGTTGTGATCAATAGATACTTATGATTATTGCATCGAATAAAGATAGTACGTTTACTAATTAATTCGTATTCATTCCATGAATTAATCGCATCAGCAGATATTGTTGACAGAATTTAAGTTCTGAAGTGTGCATTTGTTATAACTAGGGTGTCTAGAGGTAATAATGGCATTTAATAAGAGTTCCTTTGCTTTCGAGGTAGAAGAGTACTGTAAGAAAAAAAATACAGAAGTCAATTTCAGAAGTTTTAAATGCACAGGAGATCCCGAAATATATTTCTTAGCGGCAGTACTGTGAAACGTTCTCTATCTGACAACTGGTTTATGGTAAATTTGCCGCAATGTTTATAACCGCACTGTAATAAAGATAATGCTGAAATTATGTGCAGTAATCGCAATCGCCCTGCAGTTTACATATCGAATTCGAACCCGTTCCAAATGCAGACTTTTTTAATCCACTTTACAATGAGTCGGTGTTGCAGGTGGTTTGTTTCGAGTCCGTGATGGCGATTACCACTTAATCGTTCATGAAATTTGGCAACCAGAATCGGAGGTCGGAGATCATGTGGTATCAATATAACATTGAAATTGTACTTGTTTTCAAAGGACCCCTGGATGATATTCCATGAACGAAACGCATACTTTGTGCACATCTAGTACCAGACACAGGTTGCGAAGTTGTCTCAATCACGTATATAGACGAGGTCAACATAGCGACTTGGATGTGGTAAATAATGCGATTAAATCACAATAGAATTATGTTAGGTTGTTTTTTTAAAAGAGGATGAATTTCTCTCTTTCTTACTTTTCTGTCACAATATCGCGGGGAACGTGATTTCTTTTTTTTTTCTGTGAAGGAGGCGAAAGGTTGAATACTGTTTGGCCCTCTGAGCTCGAGCAGGAGAGACGAACCCAGACGAAGGGAAAGGAGGGAGGGTGCTGACGTAGGAACAGCCAGAAAGGGCGAGCGTGCTGGCGCGATGGCGGAGGCGGCAGGCACAGAAGCGGGGGGGGGGGGCGACGTGGGCGATTGCGCATGGGCGTGACAAATGGCTTTGCCCCGCCCCGCCCCGCCCCGCCACGCCCCGCTGTCGCCCAGCTGCCGCTGCTGCGCCTGCATATTCGAAACGCCGCCTCGTAGGAGCGGGGGCGGAGGCGGAGGCGGCCGAAGGGCGAAGAAAGAACCAGATCACTTCCGCGAGGCTTTTTGCTGATGAAGCCGCCTGCACGCGCCTGCAGGGACAAGCGGAAGGCCGTCTTTCTTTCTTTTTTCTTTCCTTTCTTTCTTTCTTTTCCTTCCTTCTTTCTTTCTTTCTTTCTTTTCCTTCTTTCTTTCTTTTATTTCTTTCTTTCTTTCTTTTACTTCTTTCTTTTCTTTCTTTCTTTCTTTTCTTTCTTTCTTTCTTTTCCTTCTTTCTTTCTTTCTTTTCTCTTCTTTCTTCCTTTCTTTTCCTTCTTTCTTTCTTTTCCTTCTTTCTTTCTTTCTTTTCCTTCTTTCTTTCTTCTTTCATTCATCTTTCTTTTTTTCCTTCGTTTTCTTGCTTGCATTTTTGCCAGCTCCATTGGCTTCAGAATGCTGCTTTTTGTTATTTTTCCTGTTGATATTTTGCCTTAATTTCTTTTAAAGTGCACCACCGTGGAAGCTGACATTTTCTGACGTATTTATCTCCTCCCAATTCAGTTTTTCACAACATTTTTTTCTCTTTAGAATAAGTATTCTCTGTCAGCTATAGTTTGGATATTTGATTGTACTGACAATTATATAATAATAATAATAATATAATAAATAGCCATTGCTATGCATTTCTCTGAATCCAGGTATTTATAAAGCAACGCAATCAATTTGTGCAAATGGATACGGAAAAGTGCATATTAGTGGATACGTTAGTTGCAGTTTTAATCTTCATTAGGAACAAAAATCGGTGATAAATTTCATAAGAAACAGAAATACGTATTAAACATGTAGTGCGTCAACATAAACATCAATCAACATAAACACTGTATTCAATGTTGTTTTCTATTTTCCACTTCCTTTGGGAACCTGATGCCTACAAATGTTTGGAATCACAAGTACTCAAAGGCCTCGAACAAAATGTGTGTTGGAACTGAATTATTCATTTTTTGTTGTTGAGGAAACAAATGAATTATTTACATGTCCAATATTTCCTTTTTGACTCTTTATTTATATACGTAGTGATGCAGCTCACAGAATTAGAAAAGAACTCCCGTTACGAAATATTTAAAAATATGCTTGTTTTGAAAGCATTTTGTGGAATTAATAGTATCGATTTTGCGTAGCATGCGTTTGCAGATACTGACCATGGTTATCACTTGAAGCACATGACTGACTCATTTGGATGCTACTCGCCTTCTACAGGATCACGTTTTGAACTGTTGATCATAATGTGAACTCATAGCAACGAATGTGTAGAAATCATATCAAGAATGTGAAGTATATGTGGAACTACTCAGCGTTATAAGATGAAACGGGAGCATAAAAATGCCAGAAAATTTTCCGTTTTGTTAGTCATTCATTGACCGGTCGCATGGGTTTGCAATGAAGATTAATTATGTCGATAGTTCCCTTCCTCTGAATTCAACCTGCAACATGCTTTATGGAAGCATTAGACATTGTTCTCATTGCTTTCGCTTCCATTCTTGCGCTCCCTTATTCACGTTGCTGACGTAAGTCGTGCTCGTAAGCTGCTATCGGTGTTTGATCAGATGTGGGCGTACGTTGCAGAGAACTTGTGCTCGTTTATAAAGGACAAAGGCAATGTATTAAAATAAGCACCCGCCATTCTTACTGTAGAAAAAAATATTTCCAGAATGTCACTATATTTCTCATTTTTAAATTAACGAGTATAATTTTTATCACATATATGTTGACGTTGTAAATGTAGCTTCACTATGTGCACATTTTGTTGAACTCTCTTTTTGGTTGTAGTTGTAGGAGTAGGGGTAAGGGCGAGTTACTATTTTGTTAGTAATTCAGAAAATAAAATATGCAGTTCATTTACCGTTGCAAATATGTTTTTATATAACTCGGGAACAAAATTGTTCAGAATTTCAAATTTTTCAACTATTTATAGTTTAAATACTGGGAAGGGATTCTGGAACTCAAGAAAACGTGCGTTTATCACCTACCCCATACGTCACATACAGTTTTTTTTACTTTTTTTTTTGACTAAATAAATCTAAATAATTGGAATACGACTGCTAAGAAATGGGAGAAACTGTCATACCTAGGGACAAAGCAAGTTTTCAAGAAGTCTGTGAGAGAAATTTCTGTTTGTTATTTCTTCTACATTGCTATTGCCATTTGTAATTATTCAAGTGAATGATTCGGTAGTGTGAGATGTTTCCGAGATTTTATGCGAGTTTAATAGATTTGGCGAGTGAAAAGTAAATATTTCTGCATTTTTCTTTCATAGATATTATCACTACTATTATTTTACAAGTAAATTGAAGTAAACTTCCACTTACTAGCATAGAATGTAGTTAATTCAAGGTGTATACTTCTTTTCTAGATGTAACTTTCAATTAACAGTACCCATGTTCATCGATAATTGCAAATTGTTGTACCTAGTGACAGTGACTGTTGATGTACCTAAGAATGTCTCTAGGCACATAAATGTAGCATTAAATTGGTTTCAGGATATAATCTGGCTTTGCCTCGAAGCAAAAGAAACAACAAAAAGGCCTGAACCACCAGCAGAAACAATTAAGAGGGTAATTTAGATTATTGTCAAAGATTGTAATGTCAATTCGTTGTTCAGCAATCGTTCAGTTATAGAAAAGAAGGAATCAGAAGACCTTTTTGTGAAATATTTAAAAAAATGGTTATATAATGATCCACTAATTCAAAATTGAAGGTACTGCTACATATGAAGTTGATATAGTCGACATGAAAGTTAAGCTCCCTGATCTTCGTTGATCTCAAAGGCAGCAAATGCTTGTTTTCCATATTTCCTTTCCACCTTCCAAAAAGGTGGAATCATCATCAATTTCACATCCAGAAAAAAATTAAAACATGAAAAGGTGCCCAAGGTGCAAACATTTCCCCTTACAAGCGTATTGGTTCTAATTTAGTTTTTTTTATTCTTTGCGAAAACTAATTCACCGATTTATAACTTATTCCATTCGATTTTCTCTTCACGTATTGGCACAACAAAAAAATACGAGATTTTTTATGAAAATATGACAGAGATCTAAGTAGAATGTTCTCAAATCAGAGACTAACATTTATTTTACGTTTGAAGTCTTTCTTATTCCGAAATATATTGCTTAAAGAAGAAATGTAATATAATAATTTATATTTTATTTCATGACATAAAGGAAATAAAACTTCGTAACCTATGAATGAGAAGTACAATGAAGTGAGCAACGTTGTGTTCTCGTTGGCTATTCGACTTGAGTGTTGGCTGAAGTTCATAGAGTAGTTCGCCTCTCGCCTTCCGCTTTCCGTTTCTTTTGGCACTCACTAATCCTCCGTATGGTTTTTGCACGTTCTCCTTCCACATCACACCCTTCACCGTCATTTCCTTCAGCCTCATTACTTACTTTCTTGTGTTTCATCATTATTTTTGTATTTGTTGCTTCCTCGGACCGGAGCAGATCTGTCACAAATATCGCTGACCCACATCCCTTCTACGTTATTTCCTCTATATTTTTGTATTGCCATTTGTCCCGGCGGCGAGGCGGCCAATTATTTCTCTTAGGTGTACTTTTTATTCGCGCCGCAGCTCTTTAACTTGTGCAACGGAACTTTACCTTATTTCAAACTACAATCTAGGTTAGTCTATTATAGCTCCCGGGAGAGGTGCCTCAGGGTATCAACTGATATCATTGCAGTGCCTCTGACCGGGAGGTCTAAGGTTCGACTCCCGACGGAGGCAGGATTTTAGATTCTTAATAGCGACAGATTTCGACCTAACTATCTAGTTATCTGTCGCTGACTGGGAGAGAATTCTAGCTGCCGGCTGCTCTGTTCGGTAGTTTTCTGTGGTTTCTCCGGTCAACACCAGGCTAATGCCGGAACAGTATCCTACCAAACGAGTCGCCGACCGCGCGCGACCTTTCTGTCCTCTACCTTGTCCCATCCTCACCTCTTACTTACACACACTTACCCTAACATGCACTACACTACCGCACATGCCGGGAGACTGGAGTTTGCAGCTTATCCCTGCTGGGGCGGTGCCTCACTGGTGGGAGATACCTGGTAGGGACAATCCCCGCTTGCCTACTAGCTAGCTAGATCGGCGCCAGATCTCGCCTTCCAGCGGAGGAAAATCACCATCACCTTCCTAGGAAAAACATGCACCACACTTACGGATATAATAACCTTTGGCAGTTGACGTGCCCAGAATCTCTAACAACCAATCTAACAGCTTCGGCCGCTAACGTATGACGTAATTAGTATATTATTTTTTATTAATTCAAAAATGGTGTTTAATTTAGTTTTTAACGTTCTTAGTTTCAGTTTTAGATAATTCATACATGGACGCGTTCTTATTTTGAGGTTTAATTTTATTTAGCACACAATCATAACGCACGAACTTTGCCAAGAAATCACAGATTCGTGCTTCCGTCGCGCACATCCTATTCGTTTTCGCTCTGCTCCGCTGCAATTCCTTGCGGTCGCCCTGCCATGTGATAGCAGCGGCTGCCGGCTGCCTGCGTGCCGCGCCTCGCCTGCCATCGTCCCGTGCGTCCGGCGCTCGTGCTCGCGTGCTGCGAGTGTTGCGCGGTCGCGGAGCGCCACCGCCGTCGGGCTGCGCGACACGCAAGCAGAGCTGTCGGCGCTCGGAGGCGCTCTGCACAAACAGCTCCGCCTCCCCAACCGCGCCCCTGCCGCACCTTCACCCAAACCGGCCATGCCGTCACTACCGTTGCCATCAACAACATTGTGAACGGGGGAGATGGCTCAGGGCATCAACTGATGTCCCTCTGTCCTACGTTCGAGTCCCGACGGTGGCACGGTTTTCGAAACTAGCTTGTTAGCACTACGCTACCTCAAATGCTGGGAGGCCGGTCGGGAGCTTAGAGCTTGTCACGGCTGGGGCGGGGTCCCGGTTACCTGGATGGGGAAAACCCCATGAGTCGACGGTAGGTCGGCGCCGGATCTCACCATGCCGCGGGGGAATGATTACCGCCAGCTCCCCAGCAGAAACATTCATTACACTTACACAATAATGACGCTGGTAGTTAACGTGCTCGTAATCACTAAATCAATCAAAAATATTGTCAGCACAGTTTCAGCACTTTGAATTTGCTGCCACCGATACTGTTCCTATTCTAACAGTAACATGTACACCGCTACCGTCGCCCTCACCATCTCCATTACCACTACCATTACTACCACCACTTATACTATATCCACCACTACCATTACCACAGTTATCACCGCCAACACTGCCCTTTCCTTCACCTCCACCAAGGAAACTAACAGCATCGCTTTCCTCTCTACCCATAACTTTCACCACAGAATCATCACATAAAGTTCAATCGCTACCGATAACACAATTACTCTCCGTTTCCCTTCCGTTGCTCTCCGTCACTATCTTTACCACTACTTCCGTTCTACTACTGCCCCCATTATCAGCATCAGCTCGATCCATCGCCACCTCCATTCCCGAGCCTACATTGCCCTTCCGCGCCACCCCGATCGCCGTCGAGGTCTCTGTTTGCTGTCATCATTTATTGGTGTTGTGCCTGGGTCACGCCACCCTGTCCCCCGTGCTTCCCCTCCAACCCACCCCCCCCCGCCCTCCGGCGCTGCGTCAGCAGCGCTCTTGCGAAAAGGCGCGGGGCTGCGCGCTGCCGGCGCGGCTATATCCGTCGCGCGCGCGTCCTCCGCCGAGGGCCTCGCCTCCGCCTCGTATTAACTGACTGGATCTAGACGGTTTGCTCGAATTCAGCCACTGCCTAGAAGAGAATTCTAGTGGCCTGCTGCTCTGGTCGGTAGATTTTGGTGGGTTCACAGATCAATACCCGGCGAATGCCCCAACAGTAACAAACGGGCCACGGACCGCGCGCGATCTTTTTAGGAGGATATAGGCAACGCCTAGGTGCCTCCGACTCTCATCATCAAGAGATTTACCAATAAACTATAATAATAAATGAAGTCGTAGGCTTCCGCGGCCAGAGTCATGTGGGTAATCTGGGCTGTCCGGGTGACGCCGCGTCCAAGGCTGTGTTGTCGACGTTTCGACTATCTTGTCGTGGTCTTCCTCAGCATACCAGCCCTGAAGGAGACCACGACAAGATGGTCGAAACGTCGGCAACACAGCTTTCGACGCGGCGTCACCCGGACAGCGAAGATCACATCACGCTCACCCTTGCCCCCTCCTCTCTTCTCCCCAAACAAACGCACTTACGCTTTCGTGCACTACACTACAACCACTTCGGGAGACCGACCGGACGTTTAGAGCTTGTCCCGGCTGGGGCGTTGCCCCGCAAAGTCAGCGCCGGATCTCACCATCCTAAGGGAAAGGAACACCGCCCCATCCAGGCACTAACGGGACTAATGACCATAGTTGTTGATGTGCCCGGAAACATCACAGTCACAGATGCGGTCTCCCAAGAGGACTGCAGTTTTTGGGGGTGCCCCAAGAAGATTTGGAAATCGGCGTTGCAGCACTTCCCCCGTTGCACGTATGTCTGTTAGCGCATTTTAAACTGCATTGCAGGCAGAGCCTTGTGTCGGACGAAACGTCTTGCGACATGCATTCCAGTTCCCGTACAGTGGGAACCTCAATTGTCCGATTGTGTAGCAGCTTGAACAATCGATATGGTGCCAAGCGTCTTTTCGTAATCCATATTACAATCGACGCGGTGCTCGAGTGTCGTTCTGTAAACTGAATTTTCATCGTTACGGTGTTCATATTGTCATAGTAAAATCGTATAAAATGTATTTCGTTATTATTATTATTATTATTATTATTATTATTATTTATTTTCTATTGTTACAAATCAGAAAAAGTATACAAAGTGAATGTTTGTGTAAAATTAGTAAACATTTACGTTTAATGAAGAGTTTCAGTAAGAAGTGATCTCTATTAAGGTTTCGGCGCCCTTAATGCACCTAACGTAGGTTTCATGAAGGCGCCAGTAGCCCTTGGGCCAATGGAAATGTCAGGTAATGCGTTGCAAGCAGCATTGCCTCACTTCGGACAAAGCAGCTTTCGAAATGCATACGAGTACTGATGCACTAGGAACTTCAAGTGCTTCTGTATGACTGTAGAGTCTGAAAAAACTATTTATATCCTTAAGAACGTAGAATATTGAATTTACACACTCCGTCTCGTAGTTACCCTAGCTTTCAGAATTTTGACTAGTATTTTAACTAGTATTAATTAGTATTAATTTTTTAATTTGTACGATCGTACTAGTATTATGTCAATGAATTCAAACAGAGAGTTTTCACGAGCAACACCTTATGTCACCTTTGTCTGCGTGAATATGATTGCTCAATTGCCACGTTGCAGGCTAAGAGAAACTACAAACTCCTTTTTAGTCGTATTATAGCCTTCTTCAATATGAAAATGAAAAGAAACGTTAATAACGAAAAGATCATTGAAGTGTTCCGATATTAAACGAATTGAAACGTGATATAAATAAAATGAAATACTTGAAAAAAGTCAAGAAGTTTTTAAACAGTGGTAGTGAATGGTAAAGTAAAGTATGGTGTTAAGTCTCATTGCTACTTACTATTTTATATTATCCTTGTTTTATACTTATTATAATTCCGCGCTCGCGGCTGAGGGAACGAGGGCTTTTAAGTACCGCTGGTGCCCTTGTTATAATTCTTTATGTTTGATATTTTTATATAGCTTGTTCATAATTGCCAGCGTATCTCTATCCTCCGCCTTTATCCTTTTGGCTTCTCTTACTTCTTACAAAGGCGTCGAAGATGCAGTAATAAGCTCTCCTTAATGTCCCACACGCAGAGCCAACGAAGCAAGACGCTTGTGCTCCCTTGTGTGAATCGCTGCTTCGGCTCTGCTCCGCCGCTGCCCTTCCCCGCTCGTGGGCCAGGGGCGGCAGCGAGACACGCACTGACGCGCTGACGCGCTCGCGGCGGGGCGCGGCGAGAGGTGGCGTTGGACGGGGGGGGGGAACTTGCCGGGGTGGCTGAATTCGGGAGGCGAAGGGGGAGATGCGTTGGATGAGAGTAAGCTCGGGCGAAGTAAAGGTGACGTTGGGGTTGGGTGGGCGGCGAGAGCGAAGAGCCGGAGGTATGCGTTGGACGAGAGTGCGCGGCTTGGAACGCCGGAGGCGAAGGGAGGGAATGCATTGGCGGGGGCCGGGGGAGAGGGGTCCCGCCCGGTGGGCGATCGGCATTGCGCCACGCGCCATATGCGGTGGTGGCGCAAAGATAGACGGCGGCCAGCCTGTTGAGTCAGAGCGGGGGGGCGCGGCCGGCGGCGGCGGTCGCGTGCCCGGTCGCCGGTGACTTGCGCCGCCGACCGCCGGACCGCACCGCCGCCCACCGCCTCCGCCCGCCCGCAGGATCCACCCACACAGTGGGCGCAGCGCAGGAGGATTTTCGCCTTTTGGAACGGATGCGTTCGTTTCTGCGAAATGTAAATATGTTTACCTTGCATGTTAAAATTCTGCATGTCTTCTATGTAATAATACGTGCCTCTACGATCACTTCTTTTTTTTTCAAAATGAAATAGCGTAGAATCTGTCATTTTTACAATGTCACTAAGAGGGAACAATGGTTCTCGAGAGTGGTTTGCGCTACCTCCAAAAATCTCTTTTCTTATTTATTGTTTACAATAATTATTTGAAAAGGCAATATTTTGAATTGTACTTTTTTACTGATAACGACATCGCAAAAGATAATGGCCAGGTGTTCTTCTCAGAATAATCCCATTCTTGCTTGAACGTTGAAGATTAATACTTCCAGCTCTTATATTTCATATTAATTTTCCGTTCTAACAAAAGTAATGTTACTGCTACTTGTTTTTATTATTCAGTATGTTAGTAAGAAGAAAAAGATGTACGGTTGCTCAACCTCTGCCTCTGTAGTTGCGCATTCTATCTCACAGAGGACACTAGCAAATAAATCAAATGATTCGCGTAGGAGAAAGCCCACTTTTTTTGAAAACTTTTTTATGGCGAAGGATGCTTGGAAAACACAAGACAGTAAAACACTTGTCGGATTTACGTGTTGTTTACTGTACGATGACTCAAAATAAAATGCGCCTATAAAGTCGTGCTTGGTTAGCACACAATGGGTGTTGTGAAAGTGTCAGCCGTCATACGTGGCGCGTCTTGGAATACTCGCGTTGCGAACGTCGGCGCTCCGTGCGACTGACGCATCTCAGCTGAGTGCGGGTGGGCGCACGGGGCTGAGGGAACGAGCGCTTTTAAGTGCCGCTGGTGGACTGCTGGGTGACATCAGGGCCGGCAAATAAAGATGACAAACGCCGGTGCGGCAACCGCTGCTCCTGTCTCACACTTTGGCGGATCTCGTGCCCTGGTCACATCCCCGTCCTGTCGACGCACCGCCCTCCGCCGACGCTGCGAGCGCCCTCGCCTCGTTCGTTGCGCTATCTCCCGCCCTCGTTCGCCTCTCCCGCCCTAAACCTCGCAGATTGTCCCCCTCCAGGAGCTACTCATTTTTGTGAGGCGGGAGACACGGACGATGAGCAATTTACTTATAGTATTACGAATCGGAACAATTTTTCAACGTTATTGGCGGGTTAATTTTTAATTTTAAAAAAATCAGAATTCTACAAAATTTGAAAAGTGTTAAACAGCTCAGACGAACTTCGGTTTTTGTATGAATATTTTAGTTGCCGTATATATTGCCTGAAGGAACATGCAAAGTGTCAGGTTACCGTGTGGGGGCCGCTCTCTGCCATGTGGCTGGGAAGTAGGGATGACGAATTCGAGCCGTTGAGCGCGGAGGCTCCGCGGCAGAGCAATGCCCCGCCGCCCAGCATGTGCGCCGCTCGGGTGGCTCGCGGTGGGCTGCGCTCGCCGCGTGGGGCGGGGGCGGGGCATGGGGCGTGGGAGGGGGCGAGGGAGGGGGCGAAAGGCGTGAGGGGTTGCTCGGGAAGGCAGGCAAGGAGCCGATACGGTGTGTATGTATGGTGAGAGAACATGGGTCAGACCCTTGAAGAATAATACATTAACTCGTATTTCTATAGAAAATATTGTTCAAACCGAATACGTTCGCGTATTATAAAGCTTACAATCATAGGCATTCGCCCAGAGACTGCAGGAGGGGAATGCTGACATCGAGAGAGAGGGGGGCCCCGTAGTTATACATAATAGAAAATTTTATTTCGCAAATAAGGTACCTTCCTGATTTTCTCGTTTTTTAAGCTGACAGTTTCAGCAATTGATTCACGACATTTGGGGTAGAGGCTCTTTAGACCATCTGTCAACCCTGTAAATGGTGCAGCATTAAACCAACTGTATTTTAATAGTATCATTAAAATTATATAATTATCCTTACAATTTCCCATCAGCGCCCTGTCTGCGAGGCAAGGAGAAGCATGCACCTTCAGAGGAAACCATGCTGTCTTCTCAGGCTTAATTTTCCGGAATCAAATGGAGCTTTATGTAGGAAGACTGAAATCCGAATGCGTAGCCTCCGTGTAGGCCCAAGACATATCACATGAACAGCTTGACGTAAGTATGCCTACACTCGCCAGGGTGCGATTTAGGTCGTTATTCATTTCTCCGCTGTCGTATTTTTAGCGTTGGCCATTTTCAAATTTGATACAAGAAAGTCCGACGTCACCAGCTGTCTGTTACTTTCATATTCGCCGCCAGGGCCTACATCAGAAAGGTCTCAAACATTTTATCCTTTTACTTCCATCCTTCCGCTGGACTGTCGGAATTTTTTTTTGTCAGACATTTAGCCAGGACTCTTATTTACCAGAAGATGTCATCAAACAAAATAATTTTCCTCGTTATGGAAATACATCACTCTTGCTTCGTTTGAATCCCTCAGTGAACTAGAACAGGCGTTCTTGAGATATTCAACAGTTAAATTTGCATAGTGTTTAAAATATTAAGAAATGGGATAACTATAGATGGTGCAGTATAAATGTTGCAAACTTCTAGCGCATATAGGAGGATCTACGTTATTTTTTGAACATTGAACATTCGGCGTGAAATCTCATTTAACGGAGATTCATACACGACGTTTAGACATCGAGTTCCTGAGTAGGCAACTTCTCGGACTATCCGGAGGTAACTACTCTCCGAATTTTCAAAAGGCTATGTCAAAACGTGCTTCGCAACTATCATGCATTCCCCAAATTCTTTAGAGTCACTTAATAACTTTTTGTTGCCAAAACTGACCAATAAAGACAAAAAAACGGTGTTATGATTGCCAGTGTCAGATTGACCCTTAAGAATTCATGTTCAAACACCTGTGCAGGATCTGTCAGGAGTGTGCGATGTCAGAAACGACACGTGAGTAATTTGATTAAAGGAAATTTCTGACCACGTGGCCATTGCCCAAAAATGATCATCTTTGTCTCCCCTACAAGCTCTAGAAGTTAGTTACATTTATCCTAAACTCCTCTGTTTGATTGCGTCCTGTTTGAAACACCTCCACGTCTAAACGATTTGTCTGGAGAAAAATTCAAGTGGCCGACTGCCCTGATCGGTAGTTTTCCGTGGTTTTTCTGATCAAAACCAGTCGAATACCTTAACTGACGGGCCACGTACCGCGCGCGATCGATCCTTCCTTCTCATTGTCATATTCTCATCCTTACACACGCTTACGCTAATATGCCCCACACTACCACACATTCCGATAGACCGGTTGGGAGCTTAGAGCGCGTCCCGTCTGGGGCGGTGTCCCGCTGGTGGGAGATACCTGGTTAAGAAAAAAACCCGCTAGCCGACGGTAGGCCGGTTTTCTCCATCCAGTGGGGACAGATCACCGCCACCTCCTTGGCAAAAACCATGCTCTACACTTACGGGACTAATAACCTTAGCCGTATGCGGGACCGGACTCTCTAGTAATCAATCAAATAATGGAAGCAATTGTGCCTTCATGCTGCCAAACTACTACATTTCGCTTGCGTAGCTCCGCGCTCCTGGGTGCGGATCCCGGCCACGTCACCCCGTGCTGGCTGGCGCTGGCGCCGACCCCCAAGGCCGTCGCGGAAGCGGCGAGGTAAACAAGTGGGCGGCGCGAGCGCAATTTTCGAGGAAGAGCCGTTGCGAGAGCCGCCTCAATTATGCCGCGCTGTGGAGAGCGAGCTTCATATCCGGCCTGCGGTAGCGTTCCGCGAAAGCAGATTATTCGCAGTGGTCGTGCGATGTGTTTAATTGAGCGGTAAGCTGTGGCCTCTGTCGCATTACGAGGTATGGGAGTAAACGTGTAGTAATTAGACATAAAGAAATATTGAATTTTTTGTTTCTATCATAATCGTTATCTTGATGTATAAAACGTTTTAATGGGGAAATAATTTTATGGATTACTGGGAACACTTATTTCACAAAAGTATACGGAGCATCACTTTAGTTATGTGCATCTCTAGAAATAACTGCAAAAGTTGCATTTCGCCCTGGCTGCTTTTAAGAATGTCCAGCTCTTGCTGATTCTTTTATTCGTCGTAGCAGAATGCTGTATATAGAAATAGCACTACTGAATATAGTTTAAAAAACATGTGTCATCCTAGTACAATGTTAGTATTCCGTATGTTTTTTCTTAGACACAATTGGCTGTTTGTTGGACTCAGTTCCGTTGTGATTTTCTTATCATTTTTACTTATCAACCATAAAATATTACAACCCAACTGTTCGGGCCTGTGAAAGTAATTGAATATGCCAACAACACCGTGAAAGGTTTCATTTCGATACGTCGATGATATCTCGGAGAGTTCTCAAAACGATGTTTTTTTCAAAAATTAGAAACTATTTTGCATTGCAAAGTGAATTGAATTGTTTTCCTCATTGCGATTCGGGCCTTGTTTCCGCTTTTCTTGTCATTCTTAACCGAGTTTTCTTGCCAGACAGACCATAAAATTCAACTGGAACTAATTCCCTCGTGTTCTGCCCGTTGATTAATTTATTTAATTGCGACCTTATCCTTCTATTAATGCGGAATCTTCACCAGAGCGCCACGTAATAGTAACCTTGAACGCTATTCGCTGCGGGGATAAATTGCCTTGATGGGCGGGGTCATTTCAGCTTTGTTTGCTCCAGCTACCGCCCAGCGTCATTTCCTGGAATGGAAAGGCCAATTGAAGGCTGCGAAGTGCGATTTCCTCCGGAAATTTCGAGTTTTCTCGGGCGTTCACTTCGCGCGTAGGTTTTCGCGCTCATCGTTGTAATACTGATTGCGCTTCGTGATTGTGTTGACTTCCTAATGATGGAACTTCTAAACGGTTCACGATATCGAAATGCTGTCTGCGCTGAACAATGTAGAAGCATGGGACAAGGAATATGCCTTAGAGATATAGTTTGAAATATATTTAGTTTTCGATAAATTAAATCATCTTTCATTCTTGAAGTGAAATGATATATTTTTCTCACCAACAATGAATATATCATAAAATGAGGAATAGAATGATGTATCATATGTTAGTATTTTAATAGTAATTTGAGTATAAAGTTAGACTTTCTGACCTGTAATATTCAATTAAACAAGATGGATTATATGAACTGAAATTAAGATTGTGGATTAGGGTTGAAATTGAACAATCCTCTTTACTTCAATTAGAGTTCAGTTCATATAATCTATAGTATAAAAAATGAATGTTCCTGCCTAAATTGATAACTAAAATCCTCATGTTCCAGTGAAGTTTGTGAATAACGTCGGTTAAGTTAAATAAAATGTAAAAGAAACTGTGAGTTAAAGATTCTCAAATCAATTTTGAGTACTACATTCCTACCGGTTTTTACTTAATTTTGTTTGTGATTGCATTGCGTGAATTTCCGTAAGTAATTTGTGAAATTGTTCGGAGCTTTTGGGGTGGGGGGGAATGGAGAAGTTTATTTCTGTAAGAGAGGATTGTGCCGAATGCTGAATAAAAATGAAGCTCGCTTTAAGTCTGTAAAAACTCTGTGTCTCGGTGAAATTGCAGGGGTAGCACGAAGACGTCCTCTGCGTCCTACAATGAATGTTTTGTCAAATTACGTCCCTCTTGATTCGTCTGGTTTCGAACCTAGGACCGAGTTCAGTTAGATTTCTAGGGTTCTAATTTCTTCTACATACTCTCTTTTGTATCCTGCAAAGTCCCTTTTCTGATCGCTACTTCTTTATCGTCCTACTTTGTATCGTTGCTCTCGACTATTCGATTCCGAAAGCCAGCCTCCTAGTGATCCCGGAGGCTCAGGCCTATCTGTTGGTAAACAAATGCCAACTCACTAACAAAAATTCATTCAGACGACGAAGTGCCATGCAACATCGATAACCTTTCAATAAACCCTGAGTCTTTCGAGATTCCGACCTTGACAAAGTCTGTATGTGGGCTGCCGTCGCTCGTTGTTTGTTAACATTCAGTCGGACGGGAGGGGAAAAGTAACACGTAACCGGCGATAACAGTTGTGTTTCTCTGCACGCCTGACTGCCTTCGAGCGTGATAAGAGGCTACTGGGGTCACCTCAGTCAGATGTCATGTTCGCGCGTGCTAGATTTTTTACCGCGGCCAGTGGGGAACCGGAGAGCGGCGCATTGTACCGGCTGGCGATAGCAAACCAGTTCTCAGACCCATTCACTCCGACCACTAGAGCAGTCTACACAGCGCGTATGTTAATCGTGCTTTTCTTTTCTTTTAATACTAACTTCATCTCGATCCTTGGTAAATAACAGAAATGGAAGACGTCGTCTGTACCAACATTTTATATATTTTTTAAATCAAAGTATTAGCAACTTTTGATGGCTTATCCATTATTTTCGACACTGCTCAATTTCAGATCAGTATATCTAATGTATGGACCCTTCCCCTCTTTCTAATCAAGGCTGTTTAGCCTCGTCTTTGTTTTACTTGAAGACTAACTTTTCTTTCATCCCTGGGGTTCGCTTTAAATAGAGTTAACACTAGTAATTTTATTGTTTTAATGCAACCAATAATATTGTATATAAAATTATGTTTCGAATCTTGATTAATTCTTCTACGAAACCATATACATTTCATTTCTTACATTTCACGAACTGGTTAATATTTTAGATAATATGGGTATTAATATTCCTTTGATGACGTATCGACAATGCTATTTAGCCGCATCGAACACATGCCTAAAAGAACTGACAACGAGTTCATTACGGGGCCCGTATTTCTCATTCAATGCTTGTATTTCTCGTTCTCGTAATGAACATTAACTGCTAAAATCACAATCTGTACGGATTCTAAAATACACACATACGTATACATAAATGAAGTAAAATAAATTTGATAATTTGAGAATGTTATCATGAATTTATCCAGTGTAAGGTTTATCTAGTTGACTAGTGTGACTCAAAACAATTAATATATAATGTATTTGTATTCCTGTTATTATTAAATATTTCACTTGCAAACCTGCTCTTCATTAGAACTCTGCATTGTTTGTGAATAACACGAAAAGAATAATGAGCGCGAGTACGAAATCCACCACATTGAAACTGCATTACAGAATATTTTTGGAGAACTTCAAACTTCTGTAAAGGATTTATACAGTGCTGTGACTGCGCTGGATTGCTGTTACATGATCATTACTCGTATGCAGCGGTTGATGTCCTTACATAATTATCTTATCAGTTGCCGTTCTATTATTTGTGTACTTTAAAATGAGAATAATTTTAGATTGGTGACTACGATTAGATCTATTTTCTTAAGCTTTTTTCCATGACCTTTTGTAGGCAGCTGTCACAAATATAAATATTTTGATTTGCAACATGAAAACAACATAAACAGACGAAAAATACATTAAAACTAACAACTGTCGTAGTTTTCGTTTACAATCTGTTCATTCTATGCGATAATTCTTCATGGCAGTATGCTCCCATCCGAAGTTCTGCAATTATAAATTTGCATGCAAGCTGATAATGAAAATAAAACAAATAATAGTATATAGACTGTATAATCTGTTAAAAGACCCACATGCGTACGTCTCACAGTCGAAAATTGTTCTTGCCATGTGGCTAATTGGCATTTTTTAAGCCGTTAGATTGTGTTACTACTTCGATCTCATTCACTCCACCAGTTCTCGAAGGTGCATCCCTTAACGCGATTCGCGGTGCCCGTGAGTGCGTAACATGACTAATGGTGTTCGCTTGCTCGGCTATTGACGAAAGGGAGTTGAGCGCTCGCTGACAGACGAGCTGAAAAGCGCCGTCACTTGTTTTTCGATCGCCGGCTTAGGAGTACGAAGGCCTTGGTGCAGCACCGGTTCATCCCAGCCGAATGTACTTCGCTCCCGGGCACGGGGCGGGGCTGGCGTTTTCGCTTTGGCGTATAATTTGGCACGACACGCGAGCATGTTACTGCTACAAAATAACAACATGAAAACCAGATTGGTCGGTTTGAAGTTCGTTTTAACAAAGCTCGTTCGTGTTCTACTAGAGCTGCTAGGGAATTTTAGAATTCAGTTCTTTTAATGGTTTTTGACATACTGTCGTAGCGTTTAGAATTGCAAATAAATTAGTTCGTGGTTGCAGAAATATTTTTTTTCAAACGATCACCTTTCATCTTCCATCACAAATTTCCAAAATACTGGTTAATCAGAAAAATCACAGCAATTCAATATTTTCTTCTTGGTCTGTTTCCATCTCAAAGTCTAATTTGTTAATTGTAAACTTCAATATTCATTGCACTTTCTCACTGACATTCGAAGAAACTGCCCTCATAAACAAATTCTTCAAAAGGTTCCTCATAACTCATTATGGGAACAAGAACATCGAACGTTCATCCCAACACTAAAAATCTTAGGTACGTGGACGGGTTGTAAAAGACACTAAAAAACAAACTGTTGCCTCAACTAGATCTGCACCCATCTGGACAAACAAAAACACTTTTAGCTTATCCAGTCCAGTCAAAACTAGTTTTAACCAGCTGATACGTGAATTACTGAAAGTGTTTTTATTCCATATCACGTACAACCGAGCGAAATGGCTCAGTGCGTAGCGGCTGAGTTTACAATCGGGAGGTCCGGCTTCGATCCCCGAGCCGGCCAATCTGGCCCTTTGGCATCTGATTTTTCGTGGTTTCCCTCGGTCATAAGGCGAATGATGCGATGTTTCAAAAATTCCACGATCACCTCCCAACACCCCACGTGCCACTTTCACCATCATCTTAGTTTTTCACCCATCACCACCTTAACACTTCATTCAGCATTCTTTTTCGCTCTTTTTATCCAATTTTTCTTGTCACTTCTTTCTGTTGGCCAGCCATGAGTTGGGATACTTCAGTCATAAGAGATGGTGTACACTGAAACCATGAGTGCCATTAATATAATTAATATTTGACCCATTCTGTAATTTGAATGCAATTTCATTCGCAGTATCCGTGGGAAAGTCTATTCCGTGAAAGTTATTAATGCACCAGTGGAAAATTATAAAAATAATGACCTACGAGAAATATTTAACTTCAGTTTAATATTTTTCACTGATGTGCAGTATTTTAATACACCATCAATGCAGTTTTTCAGAAAACTCTGAGTTTTCATTTTTATTATTTTTATTAACGGAATGGCGTTAGTGGTATCCAGTGCATGAGGGATCTTGAGCATACTGTATGCTGCAGTGCAGTCGAGTGAGGGACAGGTCTGCTAACCCTCTCAAAAGATACAAGCTCCGAGATAGGCCTACAAGCTACCTCTGGCCCGACTGTGTACAGAACCGAGATCGGCGTGAGGTTCAGGGAGTTTCGTAGGCTTCCTGTGGGTTGATCTACCTAATTAGTGTTATACTCGTAGAGGGTCCCAAATCGTCTAACCGTTAAATTCTCAAACACTTGCGTTATGCTGTATATGACTACGTATTGGAGAGATTAAAAATTGATTTTTTTAAATTACGAAGGCTCTTCGCGGCTGGCCGCATGGCCCAGGGTTCCCGCCCGGAAGAAGCCAGCCGCAGCGCCACTCGAGCGGGCGTCGGCCGCCCCTCCCAAGGTCGCCCGGGACCTCCCCGCCTCGCGCCTCTCTCTGGGCCGGCGTTGCCAGCGGAGGGTTTTTTTTATTATTTTTAAACATTTTTTTTATTTTGTGAGGAATTGGGAATGTATTACACTTCCACAGAAATTAGATTGGTTGTTTGCTATGAATACGTTATGGATTACTTCCTACAAAAATCCAGTGTTTCAAACAACTAATCGAATGCTTTGAAACGTTAATAAAGAACAAGTGTGTGAATCAAAAAATAATTATGAAGCAATCTTCATAATGTTTTATCATAATTTTTATTCAACATTAAAATGTTTATGTTTCAACACTTATAAATATACACGATTTTAAAATGTGTATGTTTACAAACAAACCTATAAACTGTCTACAAAATAAACTATGTAAATGTAGTATTTTCTGTAACTTTAGTGGCGCTACGTGTGGAGAAATCCTTGAGTCGACCTGGCATCGCTGCTGAAGGGGCAGCACTTGAGCATTTCCGCATTCGTTATTCAAATTCGCGCGCAGGCCACTCATTACGTTCGGTGAGACTGCATTATCGCTGCAGTCTGAATCAATCCATAAATGAATAATTAATTATATAAAAATAAATAATTAAGCTGGGAAGTCCACGTAAAATACCGCACGGGAAGACAGGGGTAGCAAAATATCAATTCAATATCCTCCAAAATTATGGTTGCTGTTCCATATTATTGAAGAACGCCATTCACGTTTTTCGAGTTTTAACAAAAGTAAAGTTCCAAAGGAGAAACTTCAGTTCTGATGAGGTACGTTAAATATGGATGGAAAATTCAACATTCAACAGTTCGACCATTGATTTTATTCTTTATGCCATTGCATTATTTCATATTCCCATATACATGCAAAAATTCCCTTAGAAAAGAAATAAAGTGATGGTCCCTTGTTGAAGTTAATGTCTTGTAACATAACTACAATAGTTCTCAAAAATATCGTGGTGCCCCTGTGTTTCTTTTCTTATTTCATGTAACGAAGAACATTAAGTATGCAAGTTAGAAAATAAAAATGTCCTAAAAGAATCAAGAATTGAATTGAGTTGATGCCTTATTTTCCGTGGCGAGACTCAGGCGATGAGGCCTGCTCTTCCGTCTGACCACGCAAATTTCGCTATGCTCCTTTCACCAACTAGCGAAGAAAGGAGGTATTTCTTGGGTGAAGAAACAGACGATTCTGAATTAAGCTCAGAGACTTCACTGTGTTGCTCTTATCAGAGTTAAAAGATCCAAAAATCCACATCAGATGCAAAATGTTACAAGAGGTTGTCTTTCATCAACGTCAATTTGTTCAAGTAAATGTGGAAGCGAAAGACCTACTCTTGTGACCTGCGTTTATATCTTTAAAACGGCAAATGCTGTTGTTTTCGGTGGCGGTGCCGTCGCCACACACTGGTGGGGGCGGCTGCGGTGATCGACCTTCTACGCCTCCGTCTGGCGCCGCCGAAGGTCCCGGGTTCGGATTCCGACGAGTCCGCCCGCAAGCACTTTCTCCGCGCGAGCCGCTCGGGCGCCCCGGCGCAGTGGGCCGGGCAGCCGCTCTTTGCTCTGTTTTCAATTTTCTTTCTTTTTTTTGTTGGTTGATTGCGACGTAGATAAGTAAAACGTTATACCATTCGTATGTTTTGATTAATACTATGCCTTATCTAATACATGGGCGAGGAAGCCGTGATGGGGTATCTGCACAGTCAAAATGTTTCTTTCTTTTCTGAAGGTATTCGATCACTGGGGGCCAAATAGACCGAGTGCGTTGAAGTCAATGGGGACCGCATTGAACGTATTGGGCGCCTTGCGTGTGCCTGTGTTCCCCTGTGGCTTGTTGGCAGTGCGGGGCGTGGGCGGACGGGCGGGCAGCGGCGAGGGCCTTTGCCCCCCCCCCCCGACCTTCCGCTTCCTAGAAAAAGCCGCCTCCGCAGCCCGCGCACTGTCGCGGCGGGAAACGTACCTGGCCAACGCGCGGGCCTTGAGCGCGCGGCGAACAAGATGTCTTTATGCCGAGGTTGCGTCAGACACGACTGCCAGGCAGGCAGGCAATTAGAATGTTGAATGCAGCGCAATTAATGTCATTTCTGGTGGAAATGTGTAAGAGAGTTGGCTAGTAAAGAGTTACATAGGCTATTCAAAATCCATCTAGTACTTACAAAAGTAACCAGTCCTCTCTTTTTTAAATACTAATGAATGAAATGATATGGGTTTTCCGGAATTCATTTGCCCATATGCTGTGTCCAAAATCAGATGTTCAGTTTGATACAATTTGTACTGCTGCTTGTATAGAAGATACTTGTTTTGGGCTCGTGCACGTTTCATATATCGTGGTATGTATAAAGAAGAGGTGATCAATAGGAATGGAATATTCTTCTTCCTAAAATAAATGATTTTTAATGAATTGATCGCTGAGCTTTCAAGAAGATTTTAACCTAAAATTAGAGAATAATTATTCTCATTCGACATCTCTCCTGTATACATGATTACATATTTCGCTCTAAAAAAGGTAAATTGCGGATTTGTAATGCCCTAAAAATGTGAGGCGTGTACTAGGTTCAAACCTGTAACATTGTATACACGATGGTAGTGTAATTAGCACCGACTTGTTGGTTCCTATTTGCCGAACACATCAAATACACTCACCGCTCCCTTTTATGTAGAGTACAAAGTTTCTTAGTAACACTACAATTCTGTGTTAGAACATCCAGTTACGTAATTCTGATTCGAAAAGGAGTGTCCAAACGGAATATTTAAGAATAATAGTTCGCAATAATGATCAGTAGGGAGTGGATTTTAATGCTCTAAAAATCTTGGAGTAAGCTATTAAAAATATGCTCTATGGCCTAAAAATTGTAAAATATGCACTTTAATTTGCAATAAAAATTAAAGTTTTATTTCCTGCGTAAATATTTCTTCATAAAATTCAGGAGAAGCATGCTTGAAATGAAAAAGTACATTTTTGTGCAAACACAATACAATCTACCTTACTTCACGAGAGGAATAAGTGAAGTAAATATTCACCTTCGTTAAGTATATTGTATGTCGTGTTGCAATTCTTCTGCCTGGTTTTTAAAAAAATATGATATCAAGAAATATCCTACAATTCCTCAAGTATTTTATAATCTACAGAAAAAAAAACTCAAATTATGACAAGCTTATTCTAAACAATGAACGCTCACAAATAAATAGTAGATACTATGAAAAGATTAAACGATTTAGAGATAAGACTCTATTTTAACAAAATATGTGCCTATTATTACACGAATATGCACCAATAGGAAAAATCGGCCAAATATGCACTAACACGTTAGCCTACATAGTGTGGCGTCGTTAACACGAGGGCCAGAACCGTTAGGTCGGTGAAAGTACGCTGCGGGGGAGGAAGGGGTTGAGCCTGAACATCCGGGAGTTTGCGCTCGGGCGGTTGACTCAGGTAGTGCCGCAGAGCCAAAAATACCGGAGGCTGTAAACTCCGAGGATGCTGCCGGCGAGCCTCGTTTACGGAAGCAGGCAGCCAACCTAAGAACCCTGTGTGTGGGCGTTAACCAAACCTGCGAGTCTCGCGCCAGCCGGCGAGCCTACCTATGGAACAGTGGTGGGGGTGTCAGCCTCAACTATTTAACGCGGCGCCATCTGCGCCCGCGTTCTCATTCAGTTTGCATCGGGAAGCTTGTACGTGTGTACAAGGGGTGTAGGAGTGTGGGCGAGATGTCCGGAGAGTAAGGGCCAGACAATCTCGCGTGCTGTAGGCACACGGTCGCCACGACCGGGTTAAATTATGGCGTCAGGCCATGTGACGGTAATTGTCACGGGACGGGGGTCCGACACCGCGCATCACGCGTGGCTTGTGTTTTCTGCGGTAAAGCAGTGTTCTGAAAGGAAAAGGTTTCCGGAGTGTTTTAATATTAGCAATTCATTGTAACTTGTACATAATCTTTGAATATATTATTTTTCTTTTGTTATTGAAATTTATTTCTTATTTCACTACGTCACAATAGCATCCAATTCTAACCAAATGTCAAGATATTTCACTTACGTATGCCCTGAAGCAACTGAGAAAAATATGCAAAATCATAGAAATCCACTTCCTAATGATCAGCTTAGATAGTTACACAAGTAGTGTTAATTTATTTCAGCAAAGTGGTTTAATTACGTCTGCAACATTGCAAAATTATGATAAGGAAAACTCATGCACAAATAATATCGTGTTCCGTTTTTAGGATTATGATTAGATATCCCGATGGAACGAGGGAATCCCGAGATACCGGCCGGATTCGTTGATCGCCGCACTCGAATGAGGCATTCAGGAATATGGGCGACTCAAACCATCCTCAAAACATTATTTGGGAATCATCAGAGCGCATCTCGCCGACAGGTGATAATGGCGCATTTGCGTCACTTTCACGAGCAGCCAATCAGGGCTTTGACGTCCGTTGCGGCTGTAATCGCTATCTGGCAGCGCTCAGCCAGGGGTTGTACATCACTCATTTGGGTGAGTGGCCCGTAACACTTCATCCTCTCGTGACACTGGGCGCCATATTAGGGGTGAACACCTGCCGTACTCAAGGGTGTAATTGAAGTTAAAAGCAAGTCTTAGTGATGAGTCATGTCGCTTTCAGAGGTTTATTTGGAATTAATGGAATTTTCATTTCCAGACCTTATTGTGACGTGGAAATTGAGGACGCTCGGTGTTTATTCTCAAAAACTAGTAAGACCCATGAAAACATCTTCGCCTTTTAAATTATTGGTTTAAACAGTGAGGATTGTTAGAGTAACCTGGTTTCAAGAGCCCTGGAGGCATCGATTCCGAGGCGCACGCAATGGCAAAGTGCGTGGTGAGAGTACATGTGCTTACATCATCATCTACGAACTTGTATTTTTCCTTCATAAATCTGTTTGATGCAGTGCTCGGTAGTTTTCTAACCAGCAGTAGCGCTTGTACAGGATTTTGTGTCAATGGTTTATCTTGAACGGTATAAACCCGTCATATTTCTTTATCATATACTAGAGATGATGTTGGGAGAAGAAGTTCTAACCATTTGAAAATTACGACATATTCATATTCCTTTGTATTTATTAATTTTATATCTATAATGTGTACATTGTTACATAATTGTTTAATTAGATGAGTTAAACTGTTTGGGTGTATAGTTGATTGCAAAAACATTGTTTTTACGAGTACATAAGTTTAGGTGTACTTATTGAAACGCCGTTAATACCTCGGATTTTATTCGAGGGCTGCAAAATTCATATTTAATAATGAGTGTCCCCTCTTGATGGGAAGAATAAAAGTTGCCCGCGTTGCCACGAGTCAAGTGACAGCTCCAGCGCCCCGCCCGACGTTTTATTAAGCAGTTGGCCATCGCCACGCGCGGTGGCAGCGCCGCTCGCCGCTTGGCGACAGCGAATTCAGTGGCCGACGAGCGGCTGGGGGGGGGGAGGGAGCGATTGCTGGCGATTGACAGGCAATGAGCCGCGGGAGCCCGGCCTCGGGGGCACGGGTCAATCACGCCCCTGGGCCCCTGCTCTGGGAGTGATTTATGAACTTGGCTTGTTAATTGAAAGAAGAAACCCCATTATGACAGAGTGTTGTTCAAAGGCAGTTAATAGAAGATGCTTGAATGTATGTCGGTTTGTCTCCCAAGCTTTTTGGCTAAAAAATCCTGGGTTCGAGTTCCGATAACGGCGAAATTTCGATCTCACCTAAGTAACTGGATTTGATGATGTTACTGCTTGAACGAATTCAAGAGGTATCCTATCTTGTTCGTGATTTCATTCGATCAACGCTGGGGGTAGATGAATCATGAATGCGATGGTGGGAATAATACAGAAAACAATTCTACTGACCGTGCACAAGCCTTCCTTCTCCATCCTAACCTCACTCTTACGCGCCTCAGGGCCGCAATGTGGGCTGATTCCTCGTCATAATGCGGCGCGTCTCCCAAGATTTGAAAGCGATTCATCCGCACCGCGAGGTCGCGGGCGCCAGACCAATACTCACGGAGAAACGTAGGGACAGAACAGAAGGATAAGATTCGTTTTTAAGTCGCAGGCTCTCCGCGAGGCGGATGAGAAGACTTGAAATCCGCCTAGTAACACGACTCCTTTCCGACGTTTTGACAGCGCAGTCCGCATTTCATTGGAAACGTGCCCCCCAGAGTCACGTAGAACCCAATAAATCATTAGAAAGCTTGCGTGAAAGACTCCCGCAAATATCACGATCTCTGTACGGGCACGTGCCCTTCGCTGTGAAGTTACGTCGTTAATGATCTCGCAGTTACTACTCCCAACTGGAATATACTAGTTGTGTCTTGCTCCTCAAGGCGATTGCTGCAGCTCTGTTCAAAATATTCTTCACTTGTCGGGCCTCTTTCGTAGATATGGAAGTAAATTTCTTTGCATTTCGTCAGTATTATTTTCTACGAGAATTGTCGATACAAATTTTTCCCTCAATATATTTTTTTGGTTCTTAATGTAATCGTTTGATAAGAAGTGTTGTAGAGGCAAGTACCTTAAGTCTTTACCAGTTAAAAGAAACGTGAAAAAATGTTATCTAAAGGAAAACCACACATGAGACATATATATATATATATATATATATATATATATATATATATATATATTAAAATTAAAACATGATGATAAGAAAAGCTCAGAAATCATAAAAACCTAATTTATTAATCACTAACGTAATCTAGGTTTTTTAAGTGAATAAAAATTTAACTTTCTAAACTTCTGTAATTATCAATTAACCTAATGTACTATACAATAATTTCTATTCACAATATCCTCAATAAATAATAAATGCCAATTAATGCTTTCCGCGATTCAAATAATGTTTTTTAAAAAAATGACATAGTATTACTTCTTTGCAGCATTAAGTTTACTTGAATTTTTCGTTTGTTTGTTTTTTATCAAAATATCACCTTTTCGAATGTTGTTATAATATGCGTCCATAGCGTGATCTGCATACGTGTGCCTTCTCTATTTGATCAGAGCTCGTAAGCGAGGATATGATTTGCTTCATAAGAGAGAGACTTTTCAATAATAGTTTTATCTTCTCTTCAGAGCAATAAATTTGTCACTACGGACACCTTCCGTACATACGACCACATTGACGTATGGCGTCTCCGTTTTCTCCGAGTTTTCGGTCAAGACTTCGCTTATTACATCCGGTTGCCCCGCAACATATGCTTCCATGATGTCCGTACTGCCCTTTCTTTCGCATTGTAATATATTCTTCATGATTCCACGATTTTTGTTAATAAAGTTCTTCCATTTAACCCATTGTGATCTGTCGCACTGTGAATGAAATGTTTCACGCGTAACGTCACGTTTATGAATGAAGGCGTAAGGCAAGATACATAGAGAGAGATCCGCATTTGAGGATATCGCGTATTTTAGTTCCGAATAAGCGAATGCGCTGAAAATATCGCAACTAGCGACTACGCAGGGAATCTCGGGCGGCGAATGCTCGTGATGCTACATCGCTATCAATGCGACGCAGCCTCGCGATGTAAATAAGGAAAGTGAACTCTGCACCAGCGCACTGATAGCGAAAGAAACGCTTTATCGCGTGCGAGAATTGGACGGTGTATTAATAACTAACAGTGTATGTGGATTCCACACTCCTGTTATTCACTGGTTCATGAGCGATAACTAAGTTTAGTCAGGTTTCATTTAATATCTAGTAAAAGCACAGGCGGAGTCAAATGTGTCATCGAGCTGCAGGGGCCATCCCTCTCAATCCAGGAATTTAAGGAAGCCCCACAATTCTCGGGTACCTAATGAAGCGTTTTTAATAGTATTATTTAATATCTTAATACATTCGGTTTGTATCAGCGGTTAGATGGCAAAACATTCTTTATTGATACGAAATGGTACATCTAATCTGCATATTTCAACGTGCGTTTATTGGTATTGTCACCCGAACGACGTAGTCGATTTCAGTGATTTTCGGAAATGTCACGTATTACATTTACATTTAATACTGATAATATTATAGTTTCGATTTACGGCTGATACTTTTTGGTGATTGGAAGGTCGCAGGTTCGATCCCCGCCAGGAATTTACCTTTTTACTTTCGGCGAGATCGAGGCGCGTGCCGATATCGAATGCCGTGTTCTATGATTATTGGTTTCCGTGGTTTTACTGATCGCTTCCTGGTGAACGCCAGAGTACCACCCTAGACTACGGGCCGCGGATCGCGCGCGATTCTTCCTTCCCTTCCTCCTACACTAGGGCGAAGCGATGGGACGATCACCTATCCTCGTATGGCCCAGCCCGTCGACCTAGACGCTCTCCGATCCGTAATACAGCGTACACGGTGTGGATCCCTAGGGACAATTTGTGGCTCATGGTGGGATATTAAGAAATTATTTTAAAAAAATGTTACAGTTTAACAGGCCAGTCAACGTTTAAGTCATTGGATTGGAAAATCTGTACTATAGTGTGGATGGGCTCCCTCGACTAGCTGGAGATCCAGACCTTGGTTACGCTACTCAACACAACGCAATGACAATGCTCTCCGAACAACACGAGTCGGCGTGTGGATCGCCAGCCACCTGTTTCATAACGCCGCCCCGGCTGGCTGGCCGCGCGGCGGGGGGAGGGGCGGGGGGCGCGCTTTCTGCTATGGTTCGTCGCGTCGAATTAATTCAATTCCGATGAAGCGCTGCGTCATGTGCGGTTGGCGCGCGCGGCGGCGGCGGCGGGCAGTCAGCGCGAGACTTGACCTCCTCCCCCTCCCGCTGGACTTGGGGCCGCCGACGATTGAACCCCGGACCGCAGGGTCAGCGGCGAGCGGTGGGAAACGGTAACCCCTTGTCAGACTTGTTGGTGAGTGGCGGCTGAGAGGTGGGGTTTTGGTAGGGGCTATTTTAGAACGTGTTGCTGTGTGCGCTTAATACGCAACATACACAATTGAAGACCAGTGGCGACACGACGAAGGAACATCGCGTTGTTTGGTATATTGGATAGAATTGACTTGAGGAGAATTGCCCAGAAAATATAATCTACTTTCATTTTTGATCACATGTAAAGTGTATACGGAGGAAATGGCGAACCTACTCGCGTAGTAAAGCTATAGAAGACCTACAATGTTTTCAAAGTAATTATTTGTGATTATGCTTTTCTTTTCTAAATATTCGTTTACGGTACACGTTTCCAGTTTGTTTCCAATTCCACAACAATGTTTGATGGGCATTAGAGAACGTACTTGTGCTGGGAAATATACACGTTTCTTTTTCATTTGGTATATCATTTCAAACTCGTGGCAGTGTACTACTGAGAGCAAGTGCCGAAACGCGTGCTCAGAGTAATGTGTCGTATCTCTACCCCAACATGGCACACAATACCTCTTACCCCCCTAAAGAGATTTCCCGTGTACGCCGCAGGTGTCGTCGGAAGCAATGGGGAAAGCACTGTTCAAACACAATCCCGCGCGGGGCGTAAAAATCCAGCCGTAGGCTCCACCCCCGCCGCCGCAGGCACCGTCTCCACCGCCAACGACCGCGTCAGCGACACTCCCGCCATCGCAAACGCCGCCTCCACCGGCACCAATGCCGCTGCCTCTACTTGTCGCACAGCCTCCTCCATCGGCATCGATTTAGCCACTTTCAGCGTGTTTGCCGCCTCCACTGCCGCCGACCTCCCAGCATCACCGCCGCCACCGGCGTCGATGTAGCCTCGCTCAGCGTGTCCGCCACCATCGCCACCGCAGGCGCCGCAGGGTACAAACCGCAGCGCAGCGACAACGGAGATCCGCTCGCAGCTTCCGCGCCCCGCCCCGTCTGCGGTTTGTTTTCGTTGAGC
>BOPP01000130.1:3704985-3718523 GCA_017312745.1 Gryllus bimaculatus
GCCCCGCCCCGCCGCCCAACTCTGGCATCGCATTGTCCGCCTGGCGTAGGGCGAGGGGCGGTGGCGCGGGCCCAAGAAGACGCGGAGACATTCAGATGTCCGCCGCGACGTGGCTTTCGGCAGACCTCGCCGGTGCGCGCGTCCTCGATTGCGTGCCTCCCCACTCGGCGTCTGCGATGCAACTGGGGAAGCGTAATTATTTGCTACCAGACACATTGAACAACGACGCACATAACGGTCACGTGCCACAAAACAGATCGGTTCGCGAACAATGGACGGGCGTTCACGAGTCCAAACTTAATCGTGCTTCTTCTTCTTCTTCTTCTTCTTCTTCTTCTTCTTCTTCTTCTTCTTCTTCTTCTTCTTCTTCTTCAAGAAATTGGCCCAGTGCGGATCATGAACAACAACTTTACTTGTTTTGTTTCCTTTCTCTTCGGTGTCTTCCGATGTTTGTTTTTCGTCCCTTTACTCTGTTACTTTCATTAGTCTGTCCAGACTACTTTTATTTCTTTCAGCTCCTTTTTCTAAAAACACCCCAATTTTTTTCTATCCCCAAAATGGCTGTACCGAAGATGTTTTCTTCTGTGATTGTCCATTATACGGCGCAAACTCGTAAGTCAAAGAGCATTTATTTCGTTGCAACACTGTAAAGAATTTCGGCATTAATTCTTAAAACTTGAGTAGCAAACCCGTAATGAGAGTGCTTGTCTCGAACGAGGAAAACCCTGCTATCAGGCTGCACTGCACCGGCGGAACCTGACCGGTCAAAAGAAATTAGCGAGAGCGGTGGATGCACCAAACACGTTCCCACTCCAACGGCGATTTGGCGTGTTGAAGGTGTTGGAAGCCAGGGCGAAGTAGTCCCCTCAAAAAAAGGAAGAAGTAAAAGGAAAGGAAGACAGAAAGAGAGCAAAATGAGGAGAGGTTGTCCAGGGAGAGACAGCGCGGCCCCAGGGCACTGGGCACGAGCCCAGCGGGCAGGAGGTGTTGTTCGCTCTAAAGTGAGCGTTTTCCTTCCGTGTGGTTCTAGTGGTTGTATGGGTTACAGATTTGCTGGTGACTGATGTCTCTGCGTCGTCTTAAAATGTAAAATAAAATTTAAAAAAAGAAGAAGTTAAAAACATGTATACTGATTGCCTCAAATATAAATTAAAATGTTCGTAATTTTCATTCTTTGAACATTTGATTTTTAGTTGTTGAAAATATGACGTAGCATGTCTGGCTACTCAGTACGTAACATCAGTTACTGGTTAGATATGGCATTTAATAAAAAGTTTTACTATGTTAATTTTTTGCAATAATTTGTTTTCATGCAATTTCTTTTTGTCTGAGAAAAGTGAGACAAATGGTACGTTATTCTTATGTCATATTTTTGAATATGTAAGACAGAATATCTAAGGTTTTTGTAACTTTATTTCGCGTTAAGGGCGAACCGTTACTATTTATGGCCTTTTTTCATAGAATCAACTTAAAAACACTTCGCCGTAACCACAGTTGACATTTCTCTGAACTGCGCAGAGTTGATCCACCGACGTCCAAACTGCCATTTCGAGGCGCGGGTTGTGTACTGGCGCGGCGTCGACGAGTGTTGACCGCATCAATAAACAGATGATTGTGCCAAGAATCTGGATTGTGTTGTTCGTTTTGCATCATATCGTGAATGTCTTAACACTGATCACTATTTTCGTCTCTTTTCCTCAAGGCCTGCCCTTTGTGAAACTGGATCCATAAATATCAGAAGTATACTTTTTCTCTATGTTCTCGCAATAAAAAATAGAACTATTATTGACATTACTTCATAAAACAGTGTGCATTAGTTAGGTAAAGGTTATTTGCGCTCTCGAATATGATGTGATCTTGATGTACTGGTAGGATTTTGTTCGCTTTGGAATTATATTAGAAATGAAAGATGTCTTTACCTACATTTTTATTGTTCAAAAAATATGAGCTTTCGTTGACATAGCCTTCATTATTGGATATGGATTGAAGCTCCCAGGTAGTTAAATTATGTTACCTAGTTGGCAGATCGGAAGATTTGTGGCTAAATTATTGAAAGCTGCTACTTTTTTTAAAGAAGAGAGTGGCTAAAACATCTTCCATTGCGTCTTTTTATATTATTTAATAAGCATTACCATACATTGCTGCTCATACAGTTGTGAAAAATCTCCGAAATAGAAATGCGTGTACCGTTATTTGCAAAACGATGCTCATCTGAGCATTTCCCGAAGCGCGAGGACCCAGCCAATAGTCGAAAATCACAACATCTGGGATGACAAACTTTCATTGTGCCTCTGAGGCGACGCCTCGCAGGTGGAGGGGCCGAGAGGGCCCCGTGCCAGCGGCGTGGGCGGGGGGGCCGCGAGGGGAGGGGCCACGGAGCACGCGAGGGGGACACGGGGGGGAGGCGACGCGCGAGGAACGTGACGCAGAGGCCGCGAGCGAGGGGGGCTGAGACAATGGGAGGGGGCGGGACACGTGATGACGCAGAAGCTACTGCGTTCGCCCAAGATGATGCGGCGCCGCGCGCCTGGCAGGTGGGAAGGGCGGAGGTGGGCGCGAAGGAGGGCGCGTGGCTGCGGCAGGTGCGGGCGCGACTCGACCGGGTTATGGGGCTCCAGATATACCGCGCCCGGGTAAACCCACGCAGAAAGATCCTCGTGCTGGGATTGACACGGCCAGGAATACATGAGGCGCGCGCTATCGAAACCAGCTCACCCCTCTTGTCAAAATTTCCCGAGAGGAAACGAACCTCTTTTTCACCTTCATATTTGGTTTAATGTGAACAGAATGTGTTCTCCTCACGCTTTAGGTGTGAATAAGCAGAACTTGGCGACGTTATGAACTCAACTAAGCAAAATTGCAAAAAAAAAGTGAGTTTGGATAAATGAGCTAATTGATTACAAACGCCTCACCTGTAATCTTCAGATTTATCTTGGAAGTCAAAAAAAATCTGCGAAAAATATGTAAAAATGAATTTTCTGCTAACCATGAATAATAAAGATAAGTATTACGTGAACCGCAACATACCGTACGCTTTCAAACGTCCCGTGATAACAGGCTATCGTCTTGCAAAAACGTCGTGCTATCATCTTGCTTGGAAAAAAAAGGAGGTAGAGTGGAATGTCTGGATATGAAACAATATTTGAAAAGTCATGCTCACCAAAGTTGCAAAATTTTACTACTCACCTTTTGTAGTTTTTATACATACATGCTTGCAATTATATAAACTGTATTGCATCATTGACATATTATCGCAATGAATGAAGCTCGTTTTAAAGATAGAAAGTATCATCAGCCCTGGTCCTAGAACTAATGAAAAGCTAAAGAATTTGCAATTGATTGCGAATATAAAACTTCCTTGTAATTCTGATATGGCTTGTGTAAGTAGAAACTTCCTTACTTAGAAGTTTGATCTGTTTTTCTCGTCAATAATGCTCGCCGAGTAGTAAAGAACCATAATGGGGCTACAACCTTTCGCAGTTGCCCGTCGTTTGTCCTGGCCGTGTGCACTGAAATCCTTCAAACTCTCGTAATCCGACTAAGCACTCAACGTCCCGCTACGCTAATTAATTTTGCAAACTTAATTAAATCGCCGGCGCTACCGCAACAGGTTCCCTATTCAAGCCATCCCCCTCCTTCTCTTCTCTTCCCCGCCCCTTCGACCATAGACTAACGAGGTATATCATTTCTCTAGGCTTCGGCATACCTCGCGTATCCTTCTGAATATCTTCTTCCCAATTATTGTTCTTTCTCGCCACAAAATATATCTCTCCCTTTCTTTCTCTCTCGTTCGTTTTCACCTTATTATAGCATAATTTCGTGTCTCATTTTTCCTTCGCCCGTATTTTCTTCTGGCCTCTCTCCACATCGTTTCTTCCTACTTTAAAATACTTCGTTTACTTATCCTCCTTTTTTTTGCTCTACGTTCTTGTCATTTTTCGTTTCTTGATACTCTTCCCTTCACTCGGTTTTCTTTTCTCCCATCTCCTCACAGTACTCTAACCCCCTGTTTAAACACTCTTCTCCTCTCGCTTAATCCTTGTATTCCCCTTCCGTTGTCTCCCCTCTGCGCCCTCGCTGCGCTGCCCGTCGTCGCCTGAAGGCTGTGACGCGGGCGCGCGCCGCGTGACGGACCCTGCTTATTGGGAGCGCTTCTGGGAAAGGAGCGCGCGGCGAGGCGAGGGGGAGGGGGCGGGGCGGCGTCGGCGGCAGGTGCGGCGCGGAGAGCGGTTCCTTCGCGGGAGACAATCCAGCGGGCGAATTGCGCTATTTCGGGCGCGGCGTTCCGGGTAGCGCGCGCGCGCGCGCCTTTCCTCCCCAGGCATCTCTTCTCCCCGCCCCGCCTTGCCCTTCTTCGCCATGGCTTTGCCAAAATCCTTCCCGCCCCGCCTCTCGCTGCCTCGGCCACCCTCTACGACCCGCCACGTACGGTCCTGTCCCGTTCTGTTCTGATTTGCCCCACCGCGTCCCATCCTGTCCCGTCCTGTTCTGACCTGACTTGTCCGCCCTTTCTCGTCGACTCCCATGCTACCCTGTCCCATTCCGACCCGTCCCGTTCTGTTCTATCCTTCCTTACTCCGTCTCGTTCTCTTGACTATTCCCAATTCCGTTCCGTCGCGCTTTTCTAGCCTCGTTACGTTCCAACCTACTTCTCCCCGTCCCGCCACCCTGTGTTCCGTCCCGTCTCGCTTCTTTTTCCCCGCCACCACCGACTTCGCCTATTTTTTTGTCCCGCCCCGCACGTCGCCAACTCGCTTCGCCCCGCCCTGCCTCGCCTCCCCCTGTTCTGCTCTGCGCCGCCCCGCCCCTCCCCGCTCCTCCGTTCCGCCTCCCGCCCCGCACGACCCTTGCCATATGTTTCTTCGCACCCGCGTTTGGACCGCGCGTCTGAAGAATCTTTTCTCCCCGCGCGGCGTCGAAAATACCCAAGTTCCCGTGTAACCGTTGCGCTGACTTCCGCGTAACCGCGCGCAAGCAAATCGGTTGGATCTCACCGCTTAGTAACTGCCCGCTGGCCCATCGCAGTGGGCAGGCGACGAGGCTCAAACGAGCGTCTGTGGAACCGAACATTCGGATTCCTCGTCTGTGGACGCGAGCGGAGTAAGCAAGTCGTGTCGTAGACGCGGCAATGGCCGCGGCGCGCAAGCGCTGGTCGTGGAACGCAGTAGGTCTCCGAGCTCGCAGCCACTCAAGTACACGGAAGAGCAAAAGTATTGATTTCGTACTCGTAAAATAGTGTTGCTTGTACAGATGACATGTCTTTTGTCTGTTGATAAACATGACTCCGCTTTTTGACACACATTGTCGTTGTTGATGATCAGTCTTTTAAAAGCGACCTAAATTGAATTATATAAAGACGCTTTACTTTATGAAGTTGTATAAGTGGAATGCATCAGTGCTTGGATATTCCTCCTCGAGTGCAGTCATATATAGGAAGTCCAAACGTTCCTCTCATATAAGCGAATTTTGTTTGCTGAGTTGTGGTTTTTGTGGGTGCTTCTAATCGTATCAGCCGAGTGTTGCATCACGTGCGTCCATCTCCTTTGGACAGCCGTTCTCACGCCTGAGAGATAAAGCGTTCATCGCCGACTGAAGCGCGGGGTACGTTTGGCACCGGCAGTGATGTCATGATATTATCGCGTCACTTTGCAGTGGGCGTGGGCAATTGCGGTTGGAACAATGACGTTGCACATGATAATGGGTTTGTCCTTCCGGTTGCCGCACAGTATGCAACAGCCTCTACATTGCGATATTAGAAGAATACGACCTAGTCTCGTACCGCTTTACAACTATACTTAGTGCAAACCTGGGGGGCAGGTAGAAGGACAAACTGCAAATGTCCGTCAATGCATATGGTAACACTACGTATTCTTCAAACGATAAAAACTGCTTTCATCCTGCATCACTTCCTGTAGGAGTAAATTTACACAGTAATCCCATTTTGTCGTGTTCGAAAGACGCCTAGTTGAGCAAAGAAGATTTTGATGAATTTCAGTATTTACATTTATTAGTCATATCCGTGTGGCAACGGCGGGTATTTTGCAGTATCCCATTATACCTAGCCCCCAAAATACGTATACCAGTTCGTTTTTATAACCATCGAGGCAAAATTTTCTTAATTATCTCTATTGGACTAATATCGAACTCTTGTCCAAGGAGTTGAAGTTGATGGATTTCCACCACAATTCCAATAAAAATGTTCACCCAAGAAAATCTCTGAATAGAATATTTCATATGCATAATCCCTTTGAATTTGTGTCTCTTTAATGGAGAACACGTCTGCCTTCTGCTTTTTCGAGTAACTATTCTGATTCATAGATCTCTCCAACTACTCTGTTCTACGTCGTTATTAATGTACGGGCTCCACCGAAACCTCCGTACGAAACCGCCGCCTAGTGCACGTCTGAATACGTTTCACTACATTCCTCGCGACAGGCGCCGCCTGCACTACGAAGCCGGTGTGACGCTAACGGGATGGCGCGCCCCACGTAACCTGTGAGTAACACCGAGCGGGTGGATTCGCCGCGTCATGCCTGCAAAGCCCTAAAAACTACTGTCCGTGCACTTTGGCGCCTCATGTAACAGGTTCAGATCCCGGCGAGAGAGAGAGAGAGAGAGAGAGAGAGAGAGAGAGACAGCAAAGCAAGGGAAACCTCATGTGCTTTGAAGATTGCGTGATGCGCGTAATGTCGACCTTGATTATTTTAATCAGGAGTTATGAATAATAAAGATTAAATTGATCTTGATATGAATTTAAAATACCAAAAATGCTATATATGACCAATCAGAATAATTTCATTTTTATTAGAATTCCAAGAATCGTCTTTATTCCACTTCATAAGTTCCAATAACTTGGAGGTAAGACAGAAAGTTACAGAATCCGTCCTCTAGTCATAATGTTCAATGCTGTATAAAATACAAGTCTGCTTTCTGAAGCAGATTTGTTTTGTATTTTTTTTCAGGCGAGTGGTTTGTCCTGTGCATTGTTGTGAAACATTTTTCCAAAATCTCTCTTCATTTTGTGTGGGCAGATCACGAACTCCGTTCATTAATCATGAATATTAAGGTGTGGCACATACGAGTAGTTACCACAAGGCGACCCGCGGAATGAAGTTAATCCATTTCTCTTCCTGTCTTCTGACGAAACATCCTGTGCTGTTACCAGAGCAGCCCAGCCGCGCGGAACTAACCTTCGTGACCAATGCAGAGTCGGGTGGGTCGTGGATGTTTTCTTTGTCCGGTCTGCTTCAGTGTTACGAAACAAGATCGCAGATTGAGTTACTTTTTTATTAAGAGGAATTTGTCTTCGTTATTAGTGATACATGAAAGTCATTGGCCTTGTTCTTTCCTTGTCATAGAGTCGGCTAAATTGTATTTCGCGGCAATGAACTTGTTTTGTTCATTTCTCTCGAAGGTTTCAAAGCCAGTTCGTAACAGTTCCTCAATATTCTAGAACAATCTTCACTTTTCCAATGGTTCTTATGCGCATTCAGCATCAAAATGCGCAGATATAACCTTCGGAAAAATAATAAAAACTAAATTACTTCTTACTGATCAGTAGTTTTTTATAGCATTAGGCTCGGAATGATGGGGAATAGAAACAACTGGTACCTACTTCATCATTTCATCACCACATTGCACCATTCGAAGTCGCTGAATCGGGAATATCTCTGAGTGCACTCAGAACATTCTGGAACCTGTAATCTCTTTTAGTGTGTCTTAAATAGCCAGTTAAATGACGTAATTATAAACGGGACTGCCGTGTCCACCGACAGCCCATGATTCGCTCTGTGTTCTCCCCTCTCTCCCCTCCCCCAGAGAGCTTCCTGAATGTTCCGTCGACCTGGAAGTTTCCCTTCGGTGCGAACGTAATTTCGTCGACTGCGGAAGGTATTAAACTGAATATGGGCTGCTGAGCTAGGGAAACTCGCAAATTGCTCAGTATTTGAATTCATTGCCTGCCAATGCAGCTCTTGACGCTCCGGTTACAGTTAGTCAATTGTGACGTGCAGAGGAGAATAGTGACTGCAATGTTGAAGCAGCAGATTGTTAATATTTGCAGTCTGCCCTTAATGCTTGAAAATGAAAAAAGAAGGAAAAACGTAGGACCGTTCTTTATCTTAAATACACATACTTTATCTTAAATACACCGTTTAAGTAGAACTTTTTTACATACATATTTTTACTTAAAACTTTTATTAAAATATATGTATCAAATATCAATTGCAGCTCACTAATACATAATATTTTTCAGTCACATCCGTTAATACACATAACATTCTTATTTTACTTTACCACTTGGTGCATATTTTCATGTAGGAAGGTAAAAAAAAATTCTCTTGACGTAGTGTGCAGGCGTGGTAACACGGGATCTTAATTTAAAACAGACTCAGCTTCATCCTCATTTTCTGCCCAGGAGCCCCTAACCGCCCAAGAAGGCTTGAATTCCCTCGAACAAGTATTTTTAAGCTTTTACATGACTAAGATCTGTAAGTGGTCCATATCATTTAGTCATGAAACGTTCAATTCCGAATATAGAACATCTCCGCCACCTCCCGTGATAAAACATGAACTACATTTTCGGAACTAATGACCTTAGCAGTTGACGCGCTCGGAAAAAGCAATCAATTGAATATCGTCAAAGCAATACAATTGGTATTTCGCTAAAAACAAAATTTAAAAGGAAAGCGATGTGTAGTCATTTGTTACAAGTCGGGAGGGTGACGTGCCCCCCGCGTATGTGCAAGTGCATGCGGCTGGCGTGGGCTTGTGCTCGTCGCGTGGGCTCCCCTTGACCCGCACAAGCCGCGCCCGCTTCTGGCGCTGGCGACGACTGCGACGCTTGCAAGTCGGCTCTTGAACTTACATCAGGTTTCGCTATGCAACTTCAGTGATAATGCTCCGTCTATCTTTTGAGTCTTATGTGTCAGGCTTGGTTACAGATGAAAAATCACCTCTCCCGTCCGCGCGCCCTCTCCTTCCCCTCTCCACCGCTCGCGCCCCCTCCCGCCCCACCGCCGCCGCCGCGGAGCCGGCCCGGCAGCGGGCGTCCCTCCCGGCTACTCGCCGTCAGTCGCGCCGCACGCCTTGCGCTATCCACACGGCTGCTATCGCGGTGTGCATCGTCGTGCCGTCTCGAGGACCGGAAGAATTTTTTGTGTCGTGCCGTGTGCCCGAATCGCCGCTACCGTGGCAGTCACCGTGGAACTGGAGCGGGTCTCGGATCGTGGGCTTCACCGCGTGGGCCGGTGATGCCCTGCGCTCGTCCGGATGGTGGCCGCATCAGGAGGTGAGTGTTGCGGCGCAGCGCGACTGGCAGGGTGTAGTCGTGGCGGGGTGCGCCCGGAGTCGAACCGGCGGGCGGGCGGGCGCCGCACGGGCTGCTGCTATTTGCGGCGGTGCGGCTGAGGCTAGCTCGCCAGCTTACCGCCGCCGCCGCCGCCGCCGCTGCGGCAGCCGAGAGGCGAACGCCGGCCGGCCGGTCGCCGCCGGGTTGTTTCCGCGCCGTCATGCCGGGATCCGCAGCGGCGGCGACGGCGGAGGTGCCGGCGTGGGTGGCGGCGAGAGAGGCGGTGACGCTGGCTGGGTGGCGTGTCGATGCCGTGATTCACGCGTCCGAAGAGCACCGCTGGCGCACGGGCCGGGGGACTTTGCCCTGCCTGCGCCCGAGAATTTCCCATACATGGTTGCGAATTTCGGAGGCCGCCTCCGTCTCGAGGGGAGTGGACGTTCTGCTTGTTGAACGGAATGACGTGATGCTCTGAGATGGAGGATGCTGCAGCATTGCAGAGGGACAGTGATCGGTGAATTTGTACAGGAAGCTCGCCCAAGTTTCATCAAAGGGCTTGTATAAAGCTTTACATTGCTCAAAACTGTAGGAACTGACGTGTGTATAAATCGATATTTGATTAGTAGTATTCCTTTTTTTACGTGAAAACGGAATTTCTTCTTAATGCCGTTCTCCTCTGTTCAGGGATTCGAAATGGCAAATTATAACTTGAACCTATTGGTTCGAGCGTTGGTGAACAGGTTTTGGCATGAACGACGTTTCACTGCCTAGTGCGGGCCCCGTAGAAGTGCACATGTTTCCTCTGATAGCGGGACGATTGTGTTATCTATGTGGACGTGTGCGTGTGTGTGTATGTATGTACATATGTATATGTGTGTGGTGGCAAAGGGACCTTTAAATGGCGCGCAGCAACATGCTCGTGAGGGTTCTGCTGAAGATGGAGCAAAGGCGGTGGCAGCGCCGGGGGGGGGCGTGCACGTGCGTGGCGAGAAACAATTGCGAAACGCCGTCACCGGCCGGCGCCGCCATCGCCTCGTCGCCCCCGCCGCCAGCGCAAACGCGTTGCCAAAACGCTGCCGCGTCGGCGACGCCAACGCCGACGCCTGTTCCATCGCCCTCCGCAACACAGACTCTGTCGCCAACGTCATCTGACGGAGAACGCCATCTTGGTCGTGCACACGAACTCCGTTGCCATCACCATCGCGGGCGCGGTTATCACCAGAGCCATCGCCCCCTTCATTATATCCCGTGACGAGCTCAATCCCGATAGTGATGGTGGTGGTGATGATACAAGGTGTTTCTTGGAGATGACGGTAATGGAGTCGGAGCGAGCGTTGAGAACTGGCGTGACAAAGTGGCTCAGGTATTTTGCCGTGTTGTGAGTACTTCCTCCCACCCTCCGACGACAGTACTTGACGTTTTCAGGAATGATATCAAAATGTGTAGGACTACAAGGGTATAAATGACGATGAAGTTGTTTGTGGGAACATGGGACGAACACGAGAAAATAGTTTGCTTGATTTCAACCCCGTTGCTCAGAAGAGAAAATCTTGATGTTTGGACTGCTGGGTGACGCACCGCCCCAAATATTCTAATCATCCCATTAGTGCCATATGTTCTGTGCCCGGCGATTACTGCCACAAACTCCACCAACGCACGAACAACCTTAGCACTTCATTCATTCCCATCGTTACAATTGCTACCTTCTCCACCAAGCTAAACATTATGATCACTATCAGAACCACCCCACCCACCATTGTCTTCAGTGTCTCCTACGTTTAAGGTGTATGTTTCTACCATTAAAACCCTTTATCACTGCGTATCCAGGCTCAATTTCAGCCTGGTGATCATCTGCAGATTCACTACAATTGCACTGATCGTCAGTATCACTTTTGTTAAAAAAAAATATTATTGTCATTATAGTGGTATCTCTCATTATTTACTAACGAAACTCTACTTCACTACAGCGATTTCTCCCCAGACACCCCCGTGGCGAGAGGATGGTCCCCGCCTCCTAAGAGGAGCCCCTCACCGTTTCCTCTTCCCCTGGCCCGGTGGGCGGTGGGCGGCCGCCCAGGGGCTATTTCGGTCGCGGGCGGCCGCCAGGCGCCCAGGGCGTCCCCGCGTTCCAGCTGGGCCATCACTCGCCGTCCCCGCCCCTCGTCACTCGTCGCGCCCCCGGACGCGGCCTCGGCGACGCGCGTCGATGCCCGCGGAAAAGACGTTCGGTCGGCGCGCGTCGATTCGCGATTGACGGTCCCAGTGCCACGCGCTGTCGCCCTGTTCACGACGGCAGATTGGCTCTGGGTGGCCAGATCCAGCTCATTTTGTTGCTGTTGTGGTTCACCCTCCCCTCCCCGTGAGGCAGCTCTCAGTCTGCTTGCTGGCCGCCGCTCCGGCCGGGGTTCCATCCCGGTCCGATCCAAAGGGAATTGGTTGTGGGTAAGGCGGGTTCGCTGAGCTGTCCCCTCTCATTCCACTGTCGTCTCCATCCTCTTGCACGTTACTCACGTCATCATCTTCTCCAATACATCTTAGGGCACACGACTTACCAGGGAGACACGACGTCGGCCATGTTGAGGTATCTTAGGAGCTACAGTCGGAGTACCATCTCCTCGACGAGAATTAATGCCATTCGATTATTAAGGAAATAATTTTGCTTAGCTTTGCTTTTGTAATCCGAGTTGACCGACTGGACCAATATTATTCTAATCGTGTGGCATGAACTGTTTTGATGTCTTAGCCAGATCAGTTGCTCACGGCGTCTTTCTCACAATTATTTGTTTCGCAAAAATTTACTTATTTTCTACTTTTCATTTTCCGATTTTCGTTTACTATGAGATATTTTAGTCCATTCTCATGAAACATTGAATATTCTAAATGAATTTATATTCTAAAATTCACGTTCACAAAATTCTAGTTTTTAGAAATTCGTCTTGAGGCATTGGTCCACAAATAAAATAATTTAGTTTGACAAATAAAATAAATTTAAATAATTAAATAAAATAAAATATTACATTTCTGAATCAACTCCACACGGATAATTCCTTATAAATGAATTTATACCTAGTATAGTTTTTAAATTATCTAATCGTCAGATTGGTCATGAGGGTGAAAACTTATCGAATGATATTTCTTTATGACTCTGTATTGCCGTAGACCTTAAGTGAAAATCCCTTATTCTTCTTGTCTTGTACTGAGTCGTGTCAGATTATGATTTATACACTGTGATAACTGGAATCAATGATTACATTTATGGTCATTCTGGAATGAATGATGCGCGAAAAAGCACCGTGTTCATTAAAATAGATAGTTTTTTTTAACTATAAATCTTCGTGATTCATAGTAGCTTACATACGCCCTGTATCACCCCTTTTATAGTAATCGAATAATTACGTGTGTCCATCGTTTTTCTCGCTGTTTGACCACCATATGGGACAAGCGAAGTGTCGTCTGACGCTTCTCAGTCTTTTAGTGGCGAATTGACATGCCCCCCCCCCCAATTCCTTTCAGAATATTGTTAGAGAATTCTCAAAAAATGTGATTCAAATTGCTTATTCCATTTCCCTCGAGAAGACAGATCGATTCACACTATTTTATCGAATTCTTGTCGAATATTCTGGAACAATGTTAGGGAAGGATTTCGGGGGAGAAATTGAAGGTACTGCAATGGTGAAAGGCTTCCCTGAATTACATTGCCGTGTCGTGGAGCGCTTTTTAATTGGTCAGATTCACGTTAATTGAACGTATTTTGTTGTGAAACAAAGATGTTAAAAAAAGTATTTCTATTGATACTTCGCGTGTATCGTTGTAAGCACAAGGATGCATGAGCTACTGTTTGATGTATGAAATTAATTTTTATTATGAATTTGCGTCGCTGCAATATTTTTTTGTACGTGAAAGTACCTTCCGGGGACGCCACGTTAGTCCCACATATGGGTAACCTGCGTGTCCATCCTAGCGAAGCTAGCGCTAATACAAAAGCAAATCCCTTACACTTGTCGCCAACGCATCGAAGGGTTCGGGCGTATCTGAACCATAGGGCGCTACGCACTGTTGACACTTATTGAATGCGTAATTCATAATGCACTGCTTGGTGGGTGCTGGTGTAGGAAACTTCCGTTGGCCCGCTCGCGTGCGCTGCCGTGGCGTGCGGCGCCGGACTTCCGAGTGAGGAGTGGCGGGCGCGGTGCGGCGGGCGGCGGGCGCACGCGTGCGCGCGCTTCCGAGTGCGGCGTTGCGGTGCGTG
>BOPP01000130.1:3718739-3734693 GCA_017312745.1 Gryllus bimaculatus
CTGGCTGCGGCTTCGGCTGGGCGCTAGCGGCAGCCGTCGGTGCACGGGAAGAGGGTCGCGTTTGGATGGCTTGTCGGCGGATTATCACACATTTGTAGCGGTTTTAATATGAATGGAGCCGTTTATTCCACGTCGAAAAACAAAATGTTGATCCGGAAGTCTTGTGAATTGAATTTAATTGATGCCTCATTTTACGTGGCGAGACTTAGGCCATGAGACCTGCCTTTCTGAAGTTTTTTAGTAAATATATTTCTTTATTAAACTAAAAAATTATGGTTTTTGAGGTGCCACTATTCTTGATCAGACGATTATATTTATTGCGCCCCTTACAGACTAGTTCCTACTACCCTTTTTTTATTCGGCTTCCTTCATTAACGCCACATCAATCACAAGTTTTATTTAAAATAATTTGTTTTGTTTTGTTTTTAAATACGGCATCGATTGTATGTTGTCTTCCACGCGGGGGTGGAGGGTGTAGTAAGAAGGTAAAGGAACTCCAATATAGGGAGCGAGAGCCGTTCTGGCGCGAGCGGTCTGGCAGCGCCAGGCGCACGCTCGGTCGGTCGCTGGCGGGTGGAGACGCTGCGACGGCGCCTCCCGAGATTAGTTAAAACAATTTTGCCAAATAAAGAAAGGCAACTTTCGAAAACTCTAGCCCTTGTGGGGGGGGGCATGGGCCCCCATCCCCCCCTCCGGATCCGCCACTTCTTCCAGTACTGTGTGTTATCTACGTTAGAAAGAAAACACATCAAAATTCGTCTCTTATCCGCGACCGAACCCTGAGATTTTCTTCAATTTTTTTAATCTCTATTTAAGTCGATTTTTTTTAAATACACTATTAATATAAAAACAGATTTAACTCTTAGAATGTCATCCAAGTGGCATTCCCGAAAACGCAGAGTTTAATGGTATTTCAAAACAAAATTGAATAAAACGTAACGTAACTATGTAATATCAATTGCAAGAATTGTACTATAACTTGCTTATTAATTCATTTAAATTAAGATTAGTAAAAACAACGCAAGAATATAAGATTTAAGTATACAAGGATGTAATCTTCCATTGCTAGTTCAGAGGCGACAACTTTCAGACTTCTCATCTTTGAGTAAGAGGTGAAATTCTCGCCTCGAAATCGCGAGCAAGGAAAGGCCGCGTTCGTGTGTGAGCGAGAGGAAACCTTTGTAGTTGACGAGTGGGGCACTTCCGTCGCGGATTCTCCTCGTTCCATTTGGGTGGCAGCGAGTGCACACCGATCACGGCCTGGCCTCGCAAGTCCTCTTACGGCGCGCGTGCATGTGTCATGATCCGGACCGAATCAGAATGCAACGCATTCGCCTAACCGCAGGCAATGCCTCGCGAATCAGAGGTCACTTCGAAGGCTTTTCTGGAAAGGAGGGAGACCAACATTACAATGACAAGGAGAAGGATGCTGCTTATCCATAACAGTAAGGACATCTGAGTAATGCATTATTAAAGGAGAACAAAATTGTAAAGAGAATTTCGCCCGAATGATTGGGGCTGAAAACTGAGTTGTAGATCTAAAAGTTGCAGTCTAAGGCCGGATAGATAGATGAATTTCGAGTGTGGAAAAGTTTTTAAATTTAAAATTGTTGGGGTATATTTGTATAATTATTTCATGCGGCCGATTTCATTTTTATTGATATGTTTGGCTTAAAACTCACGTTGGTGCCATGCCCGGCTGTCACAAAATGTCCCTCTATTTGGACATTTCTCGTGCCTTCTTTATTACTTATCTAAACATGCTCATTACAAGAGCTCGTAAAATGACAGTCCTATTCGTATCGTAAACAACATAGTATGCTGTTATTCTACTGGTGAATAGGAAAGTTAGATACATCGGCATCTCACGAATAACGGGTATTGTCTTATAAAAGCTACTTTTATTGTGGTCGAAATTAGACCATTATCAAGATGAGGACGGAGATTCTGATTTTAATCGGGTTTGGTTAAACGTCTTTCCTAACAAGCGTACTGATTTGTGGCGAAGTGCGGCCGTTTGGAAGGAAATTTCTGTGAAAGGCGCGCGTTCCGTCGCGGAGCCGGTTGCGTGAGACCGACCGGCGAGCGCCACACGAGTCGATGGCCGGGCGTCCGGCGCGCGCGTTGGTCTCGTGCGGCACGCGGGGCGCGCGTGGACGCGACCGACGCACTCGTGCACCGCCTCGATGAATTTCCTATTAGGAAACTAAATAATCACGACGGCATTATTCTTGTGCTAGGGTGATGATCTTCACCTCACTTACCCTACATGCTAGTCCATTTTCTTTCCTTTTTTCACTACCTTTACGTTTACCGCCCCCTTTCCGCCTCGCCCACTTCCATCACTCCGCCGACGCCGCCACTGGCCATCTCCGCCGCCATCACTACGGCGCCACGGGCCATCTCATCTCTTACGTCGCCTACGTCACTAATATCCATCTTGCCCCCCACCGCCCTTGCCTCTGCCGTCCCCCAAGTAGCCTCCGCCGTCACCGCCCCCGCCACCTCCGCCGCCGTCTGCGGGCCACATGCGCGTGGGAGGCGGCTTCAAAGCGCCTGGCGCTGGCCGCTCCGGGGCTTCCGATGCGGAAACACCACGAGGACGTCGGCGCTTTCTTTCCGAACACGTTGGCAGCACGAGGTCGATACGTTATCTAAACGTGGCATTCCATGGAAAATTTAGGATTGGTGGATTCCTTTGGAAAAAATTATTTCGGTGCGAAATGAAGGAACTGTTCTTCGAAGTTGCGTTTTGCTCTTTTACAAATTTAGAACTACGGGTAGAAACAATTAGGTCAGATTAATATAAAAGCTTCCAATGATTCAGATATATGTATTATATTTATCAATGCGAACATTAATTGTTGAAGCTGTTAGAAGAATGTTAATTAATTATTCGTTTCCATACAGAAAACTCCAAAACTACTGTTTGCGATGTATTGGAATTATTTGGTTTGCTATTGCGATATCTTCGAGCTGTGTTCTTATTGCGATTCGTTTCCGCGTGCTGTACTCTATTTTGCAAATTCTGTGAGACACTTAAGAAATATTAAACGTAAGCAATACAAATTATTATGAAAGTAATAAATTATGACCTTTTTAAATTTGAAAATTTAATAATACTAAAATGTTTACTTATTGTGAATTAATATTATTTCGTGTTGCGGCTCCTAATTAGAGAGGGCCTTAACTAATTGTTTGGTCTGCGCACATCAAACTACAACGGAATGTTCATTTAAGATCTCGTCGGCGTTTGCGGTCGATCGGTGGTTGTGAGCAAATCGCACTTGCGGTCTGCGCTGCGTCGTCGGGCCGGTGCCGGTTCGTCAAATGCCCCGCGGAAGCGAGGCAAGGCGAGCAGGAAGTGTCGCGGGTGCAGCAGTGGCTGTCGGGTCACGCGCTGGCCACAATGGACCCTCTGCGCCTGCTGATCAGGAAATTTATGCTAGGATTTAATTAACCGTGCACTTAACGTGGGTCAGCTGTTCTCGGTTTCTTCCAATCGCGAGCTTGATCGTCTTCATAGTGACGTCACTGTAGCGACATCTAAGCTCCCGATTAAATGAAACCGCAACCGCTGATTTATGTGCGTCAAGTGCACTACTAAATAAATCGTACTATGCATTTCTAGCGCCCTCTGCCACATCATGCTTCCCTCCACGAGGAGGGGCGAGAAATAACGAAAAGTATTTCGTCAGCCGCCTCGCGGACACCTACCTCCCAGGAGGAGGGGAGCCTCTGGGCCCTTCTGGAACTTTCGCGCGCGCTCACACAAAAAAAATGCATTCTGGCCGATACAAAAGCCCCCCTTTTAGAACAAGCTCGCGCATGTTCCGTCCGTACCCCTCGCCGTCCCCTATCGCCCCGCCCCCCTCGCACACCGGAACGTGCCGGGACTTGCTCCGTGACGTCACGGGTTGCGGGCCGGGGGTGGCAGGTCCCTGCTTGCTGCAGCAACAGCATCGATTTGTCTGGCTCCCTGTGGTGGCCATCCAGGCAATTGCAACGGAACTGCTGATTGGGTGTGCATGCATTTGGGTTGCATTTGCATACTATGTTCGAAGGCAAACGATAATTACATAATGGTTGAGTGATGGTACACTATTTAAAAATGTTCTCAAATTAGATATCTAGCAACGTGGAAGTATTTGACAAGTCACAAGTTACTTTTGAGGAAAGTGATGAATATTCGAGATGTGTTCAATGGTCCTGCTCCTTTTTCCTGTAATTAGAGTTGCACATTTGAATCAAACATTGAAAATGAAATACTTTCCTATAAAGAAGTTACGAAACGCCCAAATGATGTACAGCCGGAAATGTTGCCGAAATTAAACAACGGGGAAAAATGTGTTTTGGATGTGATGTAATTATAGTGACGAACATATATTTTTACTGTAAATCGACCGTCCGCAATTTACAAATTATTGTGTGCACTGGTTTCGGATTAGTTGACTAGTTCTTGTAAAATTATTCGAAGACTAATAAATTAATTTGATATCACATTTCCCAGAGTATTAATTTTTTCAAAACTTTGTGAATGTAATGTGCAAGAAGTTGTACTACCACATTGTTCAATATGTAGTATTTCATAAGTGAGAATTATCAGAAGACCAAAGTTTTTTTTGTCTTAATTATTACGCATTCTAACGCTGAATTTCTTAGTAACCTCTTCCCCCTTGCCGTAAGTAGAAGAATCTCTGTCGCCGGCCGCTCCGTGGAAAATTCCGCGAGGGAGGTCGTCGAGGTGCAGGGGGGGGGGGCTGCTCTCGATTCCTTGCAGCTGCTCCGCCCCCCCCCCCCGCCTTGTCCGGCTGCAGGCGGACCGGATTCGATGCCCGGCGCCCGTGCATATCCCTGCGGTGGCTTGTACGATTGTGCGATTTCTGTCGGCGGCCCTCGCTCTTCTCTTTTGCCCATTTTCCTCGTTCGAATAGCAAGAAGGATAACGAAGCCGCCCCGCGGAAAATTATACATAGTGCTAATATTTGTCCGTAAATGCAGAAATGTTGTTTTCGTAGATCAGATTAAACATTAATTTGAGTGTGTTGGGGTAAATGAGATGCCCCTCGGTTGTCGGATGGTTCAATCCTTCTCAGTATCGAAGTCTTTTCGGCCATTCGGGAGATGGATAGTGAATGGTTGCGGATGATATGATTTTAATGGTGATGTCCCAAAGTTGGAATGGGAGGCATGGAAAACGGGAGAATGAGAGAAAGCAAGCATTTCGCGAACCCGCTTCGTCAACGATGAATTCCGCTTGATTTCTGAAGTGAATCTTGAGTTCTGAATCGCTGAGCACAGGTCTGCAACAACTTTGTAATGAGAATTGAGTAATAAATATGTAAATGGTTATTGTTTGTTACATTTTTTCATGTATTGTCTTTGCATTGGCTACAATAATATTGGACTGAACTACTAGAGTAATATTGCACCTTATCTGTGTACTTTCTCACGCAGCCATTTAATAATTTATCTCTTTGGAATATAAATGAGAGAGTAAGATTGAGAATATTAGAGAAAATAATGACACACAGAATATAAGGATTACAGGCCTTTTGATCTTTGCCACATATGTGGTTATAGTGCTATTTTTAGAAAATCGATTATTTTCTAGAATCGATTATTCACGCCGTCCTGTCGACTTTGGTAGGGACGGGTTCTCGCACTGGACAGTGTCGGATAACCGAATACTTAAGAAATGACGTCAAAAATTACAGGAGTCTTATTTCAGATCTGGAGTCACGTATTTCGAAATCATTGGAAATGAATGAAACTGAAAACGGTGTGCAGGATGAAATACTTCCAACCTTGCTTGCAAACGGGGATAAGCGAAGTCTCTCAGGCAGTCCGCATTGGCCAGCTTACGAGGAGGAAGGGTGTAAGTGCTTTGGTGGAAGAACTGCGGAATCGTACAAGGCTGCAGATACTCATGGATAACTGCAGGTACATTCTAGTTATGTCTTTTCTTCTGACAAATTAGGCCGTGGGCCGTAATAAGATATGCACTCAAAAATAACACAAATATTTGCATATTATTTCAACGGCTACCGTATATTAAGAGTTAGCAGCTCTACCATTTTTCTTGGGGCGTTATAAAAAAAATCTGTAACAGAAGTCGCTTTTGAATTTAAGGTTTCCGGTCGGCAAGAACTTTTTTTTCCTATGTGCAGTAATTGAAAAATCAGCCCAATATAATTAATTTGTACAGCCAAAGAACATTGTGCCACTTAACTACTCTCCGCAAAGAAGAGTTGGTCGAGTGGCGAGATACTGCGCCCCGTTCTTTTTCCGAATCCTCCTCGATTCCGCCATCTACGTCACTGGTCCACCTCTTCCTAGCCTACCAGGAAAGGTGATTGGTAGTTTTGCGTGCTTTCTCCGATCAACACCAGGCGAATGCCGTAGCAGTACCCTAACAAACTGGTCACGGACCGCGCGCGATCTTTCCTTCATCTTCCTTGTTCTATATTCACCCACTTACACCAACATGCACTATACCACAACGTGTGCCGAGAGACCGATCGGGTGCTTAGAGCTTGTCCCGGCTGGGGTGGGGCCCCACTGGTAGGAGATACCTGGATGGGGAAACCCCGCTAGCCTGATTTTTCCATCCAGCTGAGAAAGATCACCGCCACCTTCCGAGGAAAAACATGCACTATACGTTCGGGACAAATGACCTCTGTAGTTGACGCGCCCGGAATCACTAAGAACCAACCAACCAATTTTGCCAACCTCTTCCTGGACTGTGCGCTCTGCGACGTTCACGTGCCACGTCACAGAGTGTATCATGTGCGTTTCGTTGAATGGTACTGGTCCGTGTCGGCTCCTCGCACATCTTTGCCCCCTTCAATTACGGCGTTTGCGCCGCACCGCGCCGTTGCGCCACGCGGGGGGAGCGCGCGTGCAAATCGAGTTAGAGCGCCGCGACGCCGCACGACGCCGGGTGGCGCCGGCCCGGGCCGCCAACGGCCGCCACTCGCAGTGGACAGCGTTCGCACCGGGGCCGGATGGCGCTCGCTCTGTAAGTAAAGCCGCGTTTCAAGTGGGGATGTGTTGACGGAAACATCGTTTTTTCTTAGACGAGTCCTTTTCGTTAGAGTTCAGCATCGGGTAGTTAACTGAATTATAATTTCGATTTTAACGGATAATTTGGAAGTTTGTGTCCACATCGCGTCGTGGGGAATACGATCAGTCATTGATCACACAAGTTCGAGCTTATCAGTCGAGCTAAGTGCGTCCTCACGGGAATATTGTTGTGTGCTTGTTAAACGTTCGTACTGTGGGGCGATGGGCGGTGACGACGGAAATGACATGGTGGTGAAGTTTCTTTTTTTCATCTTCTTCTTCTCCTTCTTATTTTTATTATTTTCCTTCTTCTTCTTCTCCTCCTTCCTCTTTTCCTTCTTCTCCTCCTTCTCCTCCATCTTCTTCATTGTAGCTTTACCTAGATATTGATTAATCACGTTTTAAATTTTGGAACATTCTATTGACTCGAAAAATGACATTATTATGAGGTAACATTGATAATATAATGTCCGTCCTTGGTTGTATGTCCATGCAGTATGATACACGATCCGGCAAAATCCGCATAATCCTAGCGTAGGTGGAAATATCCTTACTCGGTTGCCGATGAACGAAGATCCCCTATACTTGTTGGTAAAATGAATTCTGCTTTTCGTCTTTTTAGTATGTGTTGTTTTCTGTCAGACACCAAGATTTGACGTACCCCGATGCTTGGTCTTTCATGAGATGTTCACGATAATTTAATCTGCAGTTGTTTTTTTTTTTTTTTTCTTTTTCCGCGCTCGAAAGGACGTCGGAACCCTTCGTCCGCTCGGCCAACGGAAGGAGCGCGGGATGTGGTGCAGTTCTCATCGGAGGCCCTCATCGCCGCTTTGTATCCGCAGCAGAGCTGTTTTGCGGGGAGCCGCGGGCGCGCGGGCAGACGATGCTGCTTTTCGCGCGGGCAACTGTTTCTCTCCTCCTCGAAATTCCTCCGACGAGAGCCGCTGCCGCCGCCGCCTGCTTGTTTATATGCGTGTTTGTGTGCACTGCTGCTGCTGCTCCGGTTTCACAAGGCTTATCAGATGCGTAGTATCTTTGGTTTTTTCGAAACCGCCTCCGCACGCGCGCCCCCGTCTGGATATAACTCGTGTGGCCGATGCTCCCGTGGAGATGTCGTGTTTTTCAGATTTCGTTTTTATGAGATGGCTTTTCGTGAAAGGTGCTTTCCCGGTTGTTGCGTAAACAGTTTTATTTTCGCTTGGTAAAATGGAATAAAATTGGCATTATTGAAGGACGGTTCGGTTTCGAAAGTAGTGTGATAGTAGAAGATATGAATTAGTTGGGATAAAACTATAAATATAGTTATTTTGTGAAGACATTTCAATATGCCTTTTTTTCTTTCTGCATATATGATAATGCACAAATTGTATCTATGTACCCACTGGGTATAAACATATCTCTTTTAGTAAACGTTCTTAATTCGAGGGGCTTAAGATGACATTGAATTCCTTGAAGTAAATGAAAGATTACAACTGTTACTGCTTTTACTTGCTTGCATATTTTTTCTGTAATAATTCTTCACGAAATAATTATACACATACGTCTGTCTATTCTGATTACTGTTGCAATGTGTCTTTCTTTTTTTCTCGCCCGCACAGTAAGTCTTACTGTTCTTGCCAGCGTTATGTCTGATCTTAGGATTATCGGATATTACTAGCAATATGAGGGAAAGAAAACTTCAAACGCACTTTTCGTGCATCGTTTCAGTGCTTAGCTCAGAACCACGATCTCCGCTATCGCTCATCTTCCTTTCACAAATCATTAGCCATCGACATTTCATACAGTAGGTTGGTCCCATGCCAAGAGCGTGTAAATCTTGGAAAGAAATCCGTTGGAAAATAACCCCCCTTGCAAGAATGTTTCTGCCTAGTTTGGTCCCTCCAATCGACAGCACGGAAGATACGATTGTTCTTACTGTTAGACACATTCTGGTTCAATCGCCAATTGTGTTTCGCCTGCAGCCTTGCTCCGAATTGGCACCCATCATTCATGTCATATTCTACGTTAAAAATGTTATGTAAACTGAAACGTTAAAAAAAGCTAATGTGCAATTGTGTATGATTACATATTGTTATTGAATTGACATTCGTCGTGTACATTATTTTTAATTAAACACTTTGGACTCTGCAGTTTTAATAAATTAAAATTGAACGCGTTTTTAACATTATACATTCTGTCATTTAACTGATCGGTCTAACAATGCATAGGAGCGGTTGGGTGATAACGGATGAGAACAAGTTTTAATGAACATCCGTCAGTCACTCCTCACCCAAGGTCGGCTCGTCTTTTCAAATGAAGTAACGAAGGCAGGAGCAGCTTGCACGACATTTTTAAAATCTCTTTTGAACTGCTCCGTCATATAGCGACCACTGTGGTTTTTAACATTGGGGTAAATGTAAGGGGAACATATAAGGACAACATGAACACATCCATGGCCGGGGCGGGATTCGAACCCGCGACCCTACGACCCGAGGCCCTTCAGCCTTGGCGACGGCGGCTTTCCAGGCCTCGCCCTACATGCCATTAGTGGCCGACGCGTATGCGAAACGCTTCTCGCAGCTGCAGAATGCGCGTTTTGTGCTTGAGGACTCGCTCGCCCGCAGGAGGCGTGCGTGGGTGTGCGTGTTGTGCTCCGGCGCGAGCGCTGACGCCGAGCGCCCTCCTCGCGCGGTCACGCGCCTACGTACGTGCGTTGCACCTCGCGGCGGCCGCCCTGCAACGCCGTTCTTATTTCTTTCTTTTATCCTACAAGTCCTGCCATTTGCGCAGAAGCCAACCGCCGACGCGTTGACCGTTTTCGCAGCCGCGCCGCTGCGAGTACATCGAGCGGCAAATCGAATAGGAAACGGCTCGTGCGTAGAACATTTCGTGATAAATATATACTACTGGGTAGCTCTTCCGCGTTAATGTGAAGATACTAGGTTACATTTCTCCGCCAATTCGTCACAAGTAGCATGTAGAATTTGGAAGAAGAACGCTGGATGAAGAGTGGGATATCATTATTTTTGTAGAAGTTCGTCTTTGAGGGGGATTTAAAGCACATTCATATTATGTGGTTTTTTGCCGATCAGAAAGAAATCTTGTCTTCTACTTAAAAGACTAACTTCATTGGTTCATATTGAAAGGAAAGAGTTCCAGGTTCTGGTTTCATATTGAAAGCAAAGATTGGTTACATTTTTAACAGTTTTGTTTTAAAATAACAAGCTTATATTAACCCTTTTTGTGTCTTTAATTGGTTTGTATCGTGATATACCACAATCAGTGAATGTCGAACTTGTTTGAGCGATTTTATCCTCATGATTCACTATTAATATTTCGTCTATTTTTGGTTCTAAATTACTGTCAATGCGCCATCTATCTTCGGCGTCCAACCTTTGTGACGCCAGCGCTGTCGAGGACGGCTGAAAATGGAAGCTCATTTTCTCAGGTGGACAATTTGTCTTGTCGATGTCTCCGTCTCTGAGTAACAATCCGAGCTCGGTGAGCAGTTCGGTTTAAGAAGCTTTGCTCGTCTACTTTTACGTAAGGGAGCCCATATCAACTCTGGAGATGTGGTAATTTCGTCCATCATACGTTTGCTCGACTTCTGTTTAACTGCCTTGAACACTTCAAAACGAATACCTAATACAATGCTACTTTCAAGTTGTAGTAGGCGTACACGTTGCGTGTCGATTCACGTGGACGATCATTACAATCAGTATACAAATGACGAATCTTTTATTTCGTAACTCAATAAAACAACATGAAACCATTCAAAATTTCGAAAGCATAAGGGTTTTGTAAGCATTCATGTAGTTCGCTGTAATATCGAGTCAATAAAGATTGTACCTCCTCTGGAAACGTATAATACATTGTTGAGATATAAGTATGCCCATCAAACGCGTGTGTCACGATTCTCCGTGTCTTCTAATAATCACAACAGTACCGAATGCAGTGGGGATCTGAACTGCCAGTGTGGGAAGTACCAGCGGAGCATCGCGCAACGCGAGCGCGCGCTGTCATGCCGCGAGTATTTCGGGCCGGTGTGGTCGCGCCGAGGCGGTGCGCCGGCGACGGGCGCCAAAAGCCGGTCGCATTCCGTGCAGCCCAAGACGCCTCGTTAAGTGTTCCACCGGCGCTGGAGGAAGAGGAGAGGGAGGGGTAGGGGCGACACACGTGCGCCCCAGCCGCCCCCGGCGCCGGCCCCCGCGCCCGCGCGCTCGCTCGCGTAATCCATGTCACGCGCCGCCGAACCAGCAATTTGGGATTCTCCTGTCTATAAGACTCATACGGTGATCTCCAGTTTATTGGTGAAATGAAGTTAGTGGAAAGAAAGCTGTATCGCCCTTGAAATCCCATCTCTTAGCACTTTTTTCGATCAGTTTCCCTTGATCCATTAAGTAAATTGTGAGATGGTCCTTTGCACTGCCTACTACCTGCGCAAGTTTATCCATCTCGATCGCTTTTTCACTTTGCCAATTAGGTAATCAGAAGCGCGGGGGTATATTTCGTCAAAAATATATCGCGTCAGACAATCATTTATCTCCTTTCGTTGGAATTCGACCGCCAGCGCGTATGATTTGGGGGCAAGGAATGTTGCAACTACTTGAACCCGAGAATGATATAGCACATTGGCAACTCTCTAAATAGACACGTATGTTTTTATCTTTTGTTAACGTCCATTTCGCAATACGATGCAGTGTTTGCGTTTCAAGGTGTGAAGTAACTCTAAGAAAAGAACACTTGATTATTTGCAAGATTCGTGTTTGCTATGCGTATTAGAATGGTACACGTAGATTGATATCCTCGCAGCTAAGTAAGCTATTACTCAAAGTTGCCGGACCAATAGACAAAATTAATTATCAAGGGCATCGTGACTCGTATCGTAGATTCTGCTGGGTAAGAGGACTAAAAAGAGTAGATGCGATAGTGTTTACCGTCGAGTCCGCGACTAAATCACCAGAGGGTACTGGTTTCGAATCTCAACGGTAGAGGATTTTCGTCACTGGCTAAAGAACTCTTTGCTCGTCGTTTTCGTCAGATCAGATTTAGGCGAATTCCAGAACTGTGCCGTAAACGGATCACATATCGCGCGCAATCCTTCCTTCCCCATCCTGTCACTCGTGTGTTTATCGGTTAGAATCCATTGGCAAATCTCTCATCTCGCAAGTACACGGATGCCAGGCCGAGGCCCGAACGGGGCTGAAAGAAGCGATGCGTTTCAGGTGGGGTCCGTGCGAATACGTTGACCGTCGTCGGGCGAGGTGCAGCGACAAGCGAGTGGGCGCCGACACGCAAATCGTCACCGCGAGGAGGAAGAGCCGGCGAGTGAGGCCAGGGGGCAGTGCCAAAGCCAAGCCAGAGACAAGAGGCGTCGCAGCCCGCGAGAGGGCGACCGCCAGAGGTCAGAGGTGAGGCCGAGAGCCAATGGCCGGCGGGCGCCTGCGCACAGTGAACCCGAACCGTTAAACGGCGGGCCAAACGGACGGGCATTTCCACGTACGCACTCCTACCGACGCCCCGCGATGAAACGACGTGCCACCCTTGTAAATAAAGCAATGGAAAAATAGGATGAGACGGAAGGCGAGCGTGGAACATTTTCCTAAATTCCCTCGTAATTATCGTGCCTAAGAAAAGTAAAAAGAATAAATAATAAAATGGTAAAATTAATACAAACCCAAGTGACTTTTGTTTAAGTGTTGTCAGAATTTTAGATTCCTTTCATTCCGGATCATAAGATGCTCATCTGCATCTTCCATTACATTGAAAGACATATTAGAAATGTCATTATTTTACGTATGCCATCTCGTACAATTTTTTTCTAGGGCTTTTATCCAGCCTACAATTGGTTACCCCTTATGTCCCGATGCGGCGCATATTAGACCATAAATTAGACATCAATACACTTGCGGGGTCCTCTGACTCGTACAGATTTAATATCTTGTAAAGGTTTCAAGTTTTCTTAGGTGTTTCTCGCGTCGGCGCTCCATTAGACCTGTTTGGGCCCTATTTGCGTGGGCGGAGTGCCGGGATATGCAAAGCAGGCGCGCCCCCGCGACGACACTCAAGATCAAGGACCCTGAGGTGTGCAAGACGTTTCTTCATTCGGAATTTATTATCGCCACGATTAATCGACTTTGCTGCGGCCGAGCACTGACGGGTGGGGAGGTCAAGGAGGAGGAAGGCGTGCGCGGGCGAGCTGCGTCGAGGCGCGGGAAAAACGCGCTGGAAAAAGCGTAAGGGGAAGACGCGACAACATTCGTTATGTATGAGGAAAGGCTGCAGCAAATTTGAAATGAATATTGGTGAATTAATAGATGGAAATGAGGACAGGTTAGGGAAATATTACGCGAGGTACGTGACCCATACTTTTAGGGTGTTACTCCGACATTCGTCTGGAAGGGATCAGTGGAACCATGGAAACCTCGGATCGAGAGCAGGTAAGCAGTGGATTCTGGCAGGCGCCCCAAAACGCGGCGATGTTAATCCCATCCAAGTAAATTTCCTGTGCGTCGCAAGATTCGGATGCGCTACCTCCCAGTCACTGATGCACCTAAACCTAAGGCGTTATCTCTTTAACTCGTCGCTACGGTTTTGAGTAAAATCTAAATTACTAATTTTCAAAAGGCGCAGTTAAAAGAACAAAAAACTATTATGCCTCTGTCCATGAGAGAGATGCCTACGATTTCGTTTGAGACCCAAGAATTCAGAAAAACTACAAAAATAATGAAACAATTTCAAAATTGCTAGAAAACGCAAATATTTGTGTAATTCCACCTACACTCATACTGCGCGTACGGACTAAATTCTCGTACTCAGTGCGTCACCGTCATGCCACAGCAAGGCTCTTAGGAAGAGACCATTAAATATTTGTTATTTATGAGTTGCGTTATGAGGCACTTTTTTGTATTCTTGGTGTGTAAAGATCTGTTGTACGGCATAGGCAATTTCAAAACTAATTTTTAACAGCCGTGGTAATGTGTCAAGTAAACATATTCCCTTGCTTGGAATTTTGTTTAAACTCGGATGTACTAGGTGTTGGAAAAGGACCGCGTAAATATATTTCGTGAGCTGCCAACAAAAAATGTCTACGAATTCCTAAATCATGTTTTGGGGGTGTGCTTTGCCGAATGTTCGTATTGCCCATGTTTCCGAGAGCGGGAGCACTGGATTCCGTGTTTTACTGACAGACGAGTTAGGAATGGCGCACGGCGCTGACCCAGAATTCAAGAGACCACAAAAACGTCAGGGACCTTGAAACCATTCCAAGGGACCATCTTTCATGCTTGAACATACGTAACGTGATTCAGCGAAGGAATCTTTATTTTATGCTCTTCTGACATTTATTGCTTTGCCCAGAAACGGAACGTCGTATACAAATGAGTTTACTTTGAAAATTATTTCTAGTAGTGCTATAGACTTAATTTAGGATAGTTCACGAATGTAATACGTGCTAAGATGAATTTGTTGTTTAGTAACTATGTTTACGTACCACATTGAAGCAGAGTGTGATCCGTTTGCGCAAATTACTGCATCTTTGTATAAACAAACCTAGGAGATGAGCATTAAAAAACATATATTAAGCATGTGTTTACTTTCCATGTAAACAGTATAGAAGGTAACCTTCTCTGGCGAGTTTTCAATTGTTTCTGTTTCTGATTTCATTGGAGCCGTGTTAAACAAGGTTTATGCTATTCTGCAGTCATTGAATGCTACAATAGTAAATTTCACAAACTGTAGTCTTTCCTCGTTTTACGTATTGGTCTGGTTATCCGATAGAAACTGAAGAAAGTATTTACCTTCTTAAAAAAACTAATTGTATATTTATTAAGATCAAACTACATGGAAGATGATTTTGTCGTAAAAAAGCAAATCCCAAGTATCCACGCCGCGGCGTGTGCGATTTTATGTCCACATTAATGAGGATTTCTCCCACGTTAAGGCGAAAATAGAAATGTTTGAGGGAAGAAAATAGAGAACGTATATAAAATTGGATACACGATATATTGAAAATGTTGCTTGCCAACTTTCATACGTACATCGTGTACCTGTGCGTGTTATTACACATGTTTGTAATATGGCTACGTGCCAAAAGTAATTTCGAACATCACAGATGGCTGGGTTAAGTTGAGAGTCTACACTGCTTTGCAACTAGTGAAATACACAAGATAGTATAATCCTCTACATCTTCCATAACTGAATGATCGCTCCTGAATTCTTATGCGTCTATTGGTTGACATATTCGCCCACTATATGTCGCGTCGCGTAAGTATAGGGGAGGGGGTACGGTCAGCAAATTCTTAGGAGGGAACACATCTTAGCTTGTGGTGGATTTACATTTGTTCGATGAACAGGTCAGAAAGATAAGCGCAATGCAACACAAGTTTTGCCTCTCATTTCCTCACCCATAAATATCCAGCTGGTGAAAATTCCTTTCTAGTGTTTATGTTGACAAGATTTATTAGTTCGACATGCCGATCATTAGCTACTTATTTGTAATCTTATTTTTGTTTCTCTTCTGTTCAATGTCAACCTGCCTGGATGACTCGCTGGTGTTTAGTGGATACGGTTTCTCCTCGGGGAATTCCAAGTATTTCAGCAACCTTGGTCACGTAAAAACAATTTGCTCTTGTTCGAATTCTATTGAATAAGATGTGATGCACTCACAGTGTATAAAATACTGCCTCGAGTCCGGACTCTCGACCATGAGTAAATCTCAGACTTAGTATACTGAACGTATATTTTTGTAAATTCATATTTAAACCACGTAGCTAGAAGAAAAAATGTCTAATAAAGGTTGTATTTTACAAGATTTTCCATCTGTACTTGTCGGGTTCGTCGGATGGGCGACTGCGCTGCGAGGGCGGGACGCAGCGACGCGCGCTAGGTGGCAGGGGCGGGGGCGGGGGC
>BOPP01000130.1:3736613-3770095 GCA_017312745.1 Gryllus bimaculatus
GGGCGGGAGGCTGGGGAGAAGGTCGGAAAGATGAGGGAGGAAGAAGACCGGTGTTGCAGATCGACAGCGGCGAATTGTGCAAGTGGATAGAGGATCAGGAAGGATGGCTCCGAACAAGATGGGATGGAGAAGGGGAATATGTGGAAGGATCTTGTGTACAGAGGTGAGAAGAGGAGGTGGTGCAGACCGGGAGCTGCTCAGTCGGAGATGGGGGGGAGGGTGCGTCTGGGATTGGTCTAGACGAGAGTGGGTAGAAAGGACCGTTTTCTGCAGCTGGGGAGGGCAGCCGGCGGGGAAGGGTTGGGTGATCGGAGGACACGAGTGGCGAGACATGTTGAAGGGAGCGAGCACGTGGGGAAGACAAGAGGCGGCGCTGGCAAGCGGAAAAGGAGGCGAAATGTACTGGGAATTAGGGGAACAGGGGGAAGACTACGGGGCTAGAGGGAGAGTGCAGGGGCTGCGACGCTTTAGAAGACCCCATTCCCATTCCCAGTCCCAGTCCCCTTCCCCCACTCCTCGACTTGTGACGCCCCCCACGTCACGTGCGCGGAGGCGGCAGGGCACGGACGTCGCCCAGTTGCGGTGCTGAGGTGCAGAGGGTCGCGCGAAGAATGCTAGGGGGCAAACACGGTACCCAAATAGAAGCTAGCAAAAAAAGCCACACTGAAAGCAGTTCAACTCCAACAAAGAAAGGTTCACACAGAGCAGATAAAGACACGAACACGCTTATTTCGAAAATAATTGTAAATGAAGCACAAGGTGTGTGATAAGGGAAGGTGCATAATTGGAGGAACAACTGCACAAGAATTACAACAAGTAGACGTGTTAGGAGGGAGAAAGCGGACACATGTTCAACGGAATGAAAACTTAAGTCACGTAAGAACAAGATCAAGCGAAAAGTGCGGCAAAGATAAAAGCCTGATGTCTCGCGGGACTCGAGTGCAGAACTGTTAAAATCGTCGCGAGAGTATTTAACATAAAGATTGAAGTAGCATTCATTTGTTCAGCATATTTGTTTACTATATGGACCATCGTGAACTCTCATTGAGCTGTTTCGCCCACGAATCGACAATGCAACGCAATGCTCACGTTCGCCCGAACGTGCTGCTCGAGTTGTGACTAAACCAGACGACTTCCTATCTGGTTTGCTTGGAGCATGCGGCTTGGACTACCCTCTAATCTTTGCATAATGGGCGGCGGCGAAGGGCCCTGCGTGCTATATCGAGAGAAGATGGCAGCTGCCGGATGGCACGATTGCGCCGTCGCCATTGCCGCTGAGTGCGCCGTTTATTTCTATTGTGGGGCCACCCGGCGCGTGCAGGCCTAAGGGTTCTGACGTCATTCGGCGCCCGACGTTCTTTTTTTTTCTTTTTCCTCGGAGACCGAGCGTCGTCGCCCGCGGGCGGCAAGGGCAAGTGTGCACACCGCATGCAGGTGGCGACGTGCTCACGGGCGAATGAATGGAACGGCCGAACGGTAGTGTTTTAAAATGTGACAGCGCATTGTGTCGGATCATCCCTACGCTACCATTTTTTTAAACGATGATGCGCAATATATCGTGTGATAGTACATGTACTTATTCCAACCTTCACTTATACCGTTGGATTCTGCAAACGATTCCAACGAAGTAAAACATATATATTGTAAAGGAGTCAAATACGCCTTGAATGTTGTTCATGTGGAAACCAAAACAAAAAAAAATTAATACACATCCACCGCGAAAGTGTTGGTGACCAGTCAAGTGCACCCCGTACATCACCTACCGAATACCAAAAATCGAATTTTGGTAACTTCGACGCTACGGTCATTAGTTACATCACAACTTTATTAGGCATGGATAACGTTTTGTCTTCATCCACTCAATGCGCTACGTCACACCCCCAAACCTCATAGGGCGGTCATTCCATTCTCGACTCAGCCCGGCTGGGAATCTCGCGCGACACACGGCTTAATTGCTTGTTGTTGGCGGCTGTGGAGGTTTAGTGTTTTGTGAAACGCCTGCTGTTTCTGGATCTGCCAGTCGGCTGCGTAGTGAATAGAGAGAGCCGACTCGAGGGCGCAAGAACACCGACCAAGTATGCGAGGCCGAAGGCTGTTTGTTCGCGTCCCACCGAAGGAATATGCATTTTTGCCGTGGGCTGGTCTGTCATATCAACTCGTGTTTCATACAAACCATCAAACGTGGTGCAAGCTAACGGCAAACGATCACAGGTGGGTGAGCACCCTCCTTTATCCACGCACAGTGATTTTTTTCTAATGTTATTAGTGAGTGTGTGTTAGTGAGAGTTACGTAAAATTGATAAGACGTGTTTTATTTTCAAAACTCTCCCCTTTTTTCTTGCACATAGACTAATCAGTCCAAATAACAAATATGTTAAATAAAAAAAGTAACGCAGTTCATACGTCGAAAATGCGTGTCCATTTTTGCGTGTTATTTAATTGTTATCACAGACTCACGTTGTAATACGCAAGCTTGTTCATTTAATTCAGTAAACTAGTTGTTTTTAAAATTCAATCACGATCAAGCGAATTCATTTTATGAAAACAAGATCAATTCGTGAACGTTTTATAGTCGTTAAGTGAAGGTCAAACATTGAACGGGGCCATGAAAGTGAGAGATAAGAGAGAATACTCAGTTAAAACGGGGTAATATACATTGTGCGAGGCTGTTTTCTGTAACGGCTGAATGAATCACTGAATACTAATGTATTTGGACCCGAACTCTACTGCGCAAAAAGGATATGGAAAACACACTATCATACATTATGTAAATTTATTACTTTCTGTATGCATCGCGGCGATGTTAGAAAAACATTATCATTGCGTATATGAACACACTAAAGCACTACATTTCTGAAGACGGCGTTCTTCTGAGCGCCTGGTGCAGAACAGCGAGGATTCGGGAAGGCGGACGGTTCGACTCCCCGGGCGCCGGAATCCGTAGTTTTCCACTGGGAGTCGGTTCGCGGGGCGGCGAACCGGTTTGGCGCGAAGGCCGCCGCCGCCGCCGCCGCCGTAGCCGCCCCTCGAGCTTCGGCGCGGATCCGCCGGCGACGTGAATTGTGGCGCGGTCGTTGGCGCAACGGTACAGAACGAAGGCCCGGCAGATGAAGGGAGACAAAAAACATTGCGTTGTCGTAAGTCACATTATGCCAGAATTTATGAACCGTCGTGAAATGCGGAAGACGGAAAATGTGATTACCAAATAACTCGTTTCTCTTTCCTTTCTTCCCGCTCGGTCGCCTGTTTATTTTATTTTATTTTTTTCATCCTCGAATACACTCGATTTATATCCACTTATATATGAGGATTGTTTCTTTTCAAGAATAATTGTAGTGCGCAATAGTATATGCCTTGAATGTTGAAAGATCAATGCTGTAAATTTTATCGAAATTGCAGAAAAGCTTGAAAATAGTAGGCCTTGCCCTATACAATGTTGTCTAATTTGATTGCCCAGGCGTAGCAGTGATTGACATAAAACTTATCAGAGATAGATTACTCGTGAATGAGCATATTAGGATGAAATATCAAATTCTGGGCTAGATATTTGGGTCGTCATGAGAGAGACCTGTCTTTTTCATCCAAACAAACACTTTCTTTCAGTATTCGAACTTCTTGTCTGCCTTTATTGGTCTCTTTTCGAAATCCACAGATGTGTGGTATTCGAAATGACCAAATGGATTTATGGTTTGTTTAAAAAAATCGATACCTACAAGTAGGAAGCTAGGATTCATCGTAATCATGATCCGATCTGCATTGAGCCCGAAGTTGAAGTTATTAACTGTAAAACATAGATTTGAAATATCATTGGGTGTAAGCAAAACCCAACTTGGTGGCCACTTTTTCGAGGTGAAGTTTACAATTCCCTTTTACAAATGAAAGCTGATGAATTGGCCAGAAGCCTGCTTTAGATGAAAGTCGAATTCTACAGTCGCGATTTTCGCACGATCCTTTCCGGAACGCCTGGCGAACAAACCGCAGAAGCGAACTTTTAGTTGTAGCTCGTGCATGCCATCGCTTTCCCCCCTCCCGTGCCTGGTCGCTTCTCTCCGGCGCAGAACTGACCAAGGTCAACCTTTCCGCTGCCGTGCCTGCCCCAAACTTGGACACCGTGTGCGTGAGACCCCACAAAACAAATCTATGGAAACCACAAGTGCAAAAAGATCTACCACACTGTAGTCGCAGTTACCTACTTCCTTACGTATTGCGTCCAACAATTTTCGATTAAACTAAGGAGGATTCGGCTATGTCTGCTTAGTGAAACAGGGTACAGTCATATTTAATGAAATGTTCAGCTTCGCTGAACTGAAGCTAGTTCGTTGGACGCCTGTGTGAAGTCGTGGCAACGCCGCCCAGATGATGTCTTTAATGCCCGGTACTTAGAATGATTCAAATGGATGTGTATTTTTAGATCGCGTCCGCTTCTTTCTGTGGTTTTATTGCCGAGTTTTCTTCGTTCTGTCCTGTCTGTCCTGCTTCTCTGCCTTTTGGACGCTGACCAATTATGGACTGACCGGCGAAATATGCGAGCCTTGTTGCCGAAATAACAGGTTACACACGATGACGCAATGTAGGTTTATGTAAATTGCAGCCCAAGATGGCGTATGGACCGAGGTGCGATGTACTCGATGTATGGGTTGCCCTGATTTGCTTACATGTACTACTGCAAGTGAATTATATTTAGGGAAGCATGATGTGCATTTGGCAGAAATAAAACAAGTAAGATTGTTACGGAGGAATGTGTTTCGGTGAACTAGTAAAGCACTAGCACTGAGCATTCGATTGTAACTTTTTTAATATAAAATGTTTAATGAATTTCCCTTCGTTTCTATCTCGTTTTTCTTTCTCTAGTGTTCAGAACTGTCTTGTGAGAGCGGAAAAGAAAAGTATCGGAACAAGGAACGAAAGTGTGACCCGAGGACGCGATTATCCGATTATGGAACGCAGCCAAATGGGCGAGATCCGCTCAATCGTCTTGAACCCGCAATCGCGATAATTACGATTCTTAAATCACTGTGATTAAATTAGGAGGTCGATCAGTAACCTTATCGCAAATCGACTTAACGAGAAATTTATCTCGTTTCCGGTCTAATTCTGCGAAGCTCGAGCATTATCGATCTCCCTTCGCTTATTCCTTCGCAATTGACGAGGAGAAGCTGACCTTTTCGCTGAACTTTTTCGTGGATAGTGTACAAGTTATTTTTTTAAAATCAAAACATCAGATTCGACTTTATTCGAAAATAAAAATCTAGTAATTTAAGCGGACTGAATTGCTTAATAATGCAGACATTTGCAGTAATTAATAGTATTACTAATAGTTTTCCATATTGAAAGGGGGAATCACTCTTGTCGAACTGTATTTTATTGAAAAAATTGTTTCATTTCATCTTATACGATTTTTATGTATTGAACATAAAATCTATAATAACTATAACTAAAGGAAATTGACGAAACACAAAGTGAAATGTGAATTCGACTTCACAGTGATCTTACAATGTTCGCCATCCACCCAAGGTAAACTGTCAGTAATATCTGCCATTGCATGAGGCTGACGCTGATCTTCCATTGAGCAGGCCCTGTCATATCTACGGCGTTCACTTCCGTCAACGTCGCTCTCATCTTGTAAAAGTCGTCTCAGTATTGCGTCATCAGCTCGTGCAGGCAACGACTCCAGTTCGGACGATGGCTGTCCGGGCTTTTGCGTGGGCTGAGTGAAGCTTCTGGAAGCGCGGGTGTGCTACGCCGCGCCGGGCCGGGAGGTGCCGCAGGGTGGGGAGGGAGGCCTTGAAGGTTGGCGCGCCTGGAAGAGGAAACGGCGGCGCGGGCGGTGTACCGCACGGTGGCCGCCGTCACTGCAGGGACACGCACTCATCCAGGCGGCTTCAATACAATGAGACCCCGCTGCACGCGCCGCTGGAAAAGAACTTGGGAGGGAATGCAGAAGGCAGCAACGGCTCACACGAGTTCCTTGATCAACTGCGATTTGTTTGAGAGACGAAGACCATTCGGCCGTTCCTTCCTTCCTTCCGTACGTGCATGGTGAATTGGTGAGTTTATTTGACACACACCGCGTAAACGCCCACAGACGGAGTCGAAGGGAGACGCCACAGTGATGGTCCAAAAGGGCCCTAATATAAAATCTTCTGGAAGACACAGATCCAGCCCATCGTAGGTTGACGGACTTCAACCACCCTTACGCGCGAGAGCATTAGGTCTGGGAAAGACCTGAATGAATAAGTGTGTAGCGCGAAAGATCCGACAGTTTCTGTCGAACCTCCGCTTCCGCCCCCGGTGAAAGCCGTGTATTATTGAACAAATGTATTTGGCGAGGACTTAAGGACTAGTTCAGCTTGTCTCATCTTTATTAGTTTCGTTTCGCTGGATTTCATCAAATTCAGTGATTCCTTTGGAATATGCTACGCCCTTACGTGAGAAGAAGAGGTTGTTTTTTCCTTCTTCCCACCCTCTCTCAAGTAAACGTGTGCGCAGCAAGTGCCGACTTCTGCGCCCCCACGTCCCCGCGTAGCGCCCAGGAGCAGGTGCGAAGAGAGGCCCACACCGCTCCGCCACGCCACGCCACCCTTCGCCACGGCGCCGCGCCGTCGGGATTGTATGGCCGTCCGCCAACGCTGCATATCTCACTGGGGCTATTTCTGGACCCGGTGGTGTGAAGAGCACGGAGACGAAATTTGGGGAAAATAATAATGCACTTTACAAAAAATTCGTTGAAATTTCATTTGCAAGAGAGGGGATCGATCCATCAATGATTATGTTTAGATAGTCGCATGAACTTCACCTTTCATAACTTTTAAGAAACAGAAGATATAAAAGTTCTTGACCAGATGGAATTAACTCACAAGTGTCATAAACTAGTCTGTACCTTTGGCTGCTGTCGAATCTCCTCTCATATCACTAGAGCCCAATACCTTTGCGGTTTCGAAGAAGTTGGTTATTTATTGCAACTTCCCTTATTGTTCATGTTTATCTGGCAACAATTATGGTATAAGCATGATTTAGAAATATGAGCAGAGCACCAACCGGGTAAAACGAGCATGTGTACGATTAGACGCTAACTCTGGTCATTATTTGCGTTGAAAATCTTGTTGGACACTACCGGGGGCTGATCCAGAAAGTGATTATTTCGGGGAGGGGTAGTTTCAGCTTGAAACATCCCCGCCGTCCCTTAAATATTTTGACGCAATGAAAGAATATTTGAAGTTGTTTTTTGGAAATGAAGTACATGGACGTGGGTTAATGCTCGTTTGGATGAAATACGATAATGCTGCAATGGTTTTGGATGAATTGAAAGCAGTTGCAACCAAAGGTGGGGTTTGGGAGGGGGGCGGAGCCCCGGACCCCCTCTGGTGCTGGCCGCCGCAGCCAAAAGAGCCTCCGGAGAGCTCCCGCGGTTGACCTAGCGATGTCGCGAGCGGGGCTTGGCGGCGCTCCAGCGCGGCTCCGGAGAACCCGAGGCGGCGCGGCGGCGGCTGGCAGCTCTCTCCCCCGCGGGGGGTCAGGGAGGGCGCCATCTCGGAGATCGAGTCGGGGGGACTGGAAGCGCAGTAATAGTAAGCGACGCATTCTAGTTTGCTCTTGAAGTTGTGGGCGTCCGCGGCTAGTCATTGGAATACGCGACCGTGCCCGCGCTTTTCAGCCCTGAGGAAGGCCTCGACGTGATGGCTGACGGCGAAACAGCCGAAGCGGCGGCCACCGGAGAGCCGCGAGGATTGGAATACTCGTGGAGTGCCCTCCTTGATAGATCGGTGGGCCACATACTTGGTTTCACGCCAATCGTGCCGTTGCAGAGATCTACTGGATTTGTTTGTTTGACATTTAACCGTCATGATTATGACTTAGTTAAGATTGGTATGTGTTTCGTGATTGTAACTTGTCAGGCACTTGGGCATGATTACAAAGTCCGCCAAACGGTTGTACATATGCCTCCCGAACTAAGGTTGTTTTGTGGAAATCACCATCACATTTCTATCCCGGAGAGAGCGAAGCTTCCGTGTAACCCCGCGAGATGCCGTTGGCTTAGCGCGGCAGCCGACGCTTAGAGGCCGCGGGAGAATCGTTTTGCATCCCGATGCCGAGCTTTTCCACTGCGGCGACGAGTAGCGTCGCGCGTTGATGGCAGCGGGCAGGTGGGGTGCGCCCCAAGCGGCGACGGGAGGGCGGGGGAGGGGCGGGCGGCGCGGAAGAAAACGCGGGTGGGGGCGCAGAGCGGAGAGGAGGGGGCGGCAGCGCGTGTTTTTGCGGGCGATGCAAGGTCGCATAGCTGGCCCAACGAAAGGCCCGGCAGGCGGCGAGCGGACGGATAGAAAGAGCAGGCGAACGAGCCAACTAGGCGGGCGGGCGAACGGTACGAAGAGGAGGAAGAGAGTGAGCGAAATGTTGAATAGGTTTGAATCTGGTTTTGAGGCATTTGTGTCTGTGTGTGTGTGTGTACCTGCGGGAGGTGTGTTAGTGTGAGATACTCGTATGAATAAATGAATGAGTGGGCGAGCATGTAATGAATAAGCAAGCGCAGGCGAGAGACAAGCGTGTGTGTATAAATTGACTTGAACATTAACAGTCCATGGCTTGCAAGAATATTCTTACAAGTTCGTAGAATTTGGGCCTGAGGTTTCGTCTTTCAAAGCCTCTAGTTGGGCGCCATAGACCCATTCCCTGTGGGCTTAGCAATGATGTAACAGCCGCATTGTAAGCAGTCGTCTCGTGCGAACTGCAGTCGGAAGGCTCACTGTTTCCGACAACAAATCTCCAGCCCGGCCTTTCGCGTAGGGTCAGACGTGAGGTCGAGCGCCGCGCGTCAATGGGCCTTGTTGACATGCTAACTACGCACGTTTTGGAGGTCACTGCAGGTCGACCTGCAGTGAATAGCGGCATGCACGCTCGGGGCACGCTCATTGCTTACAACGTCACATCGTGAACTGGGGAAAGCAACAAGCGAAGTTCCAAGTTCACATTATTCTGACTACAATTAGAAGACTGACAGAGTTCCTTACCGGAATAAAAATACAATTAGTAAATAAAATAAATAATTAACGTAAATAAATAAAATATTTCAAAACTCTTTCTTTAGCGAATGCAACCTTCATGACTAATTTTCATTTGAAAAGATTTGGTGAGGGATAATTGATGTCTTTCAATGCGGAGTCTTCCCATATTTTAGTCGTACATCATGTACCTCAAGGTGGCTCGCTTAAATATCGGACGATTCGTTCCGCTGAATGTGGGTTGGCGCGCGGCGGCGCAGCGGCGATCGGCGCAGCGCGCGCGTTTCGGGCGCCGGCTGTCGACGCGTCGCGCGCCCGGCGCGTCCGGGGCGCGCGTATTAATACGCGCCTAAGGCCGCGGCGGTTGCTGCGCAGAGGTAGGCCTCGCGCGCGTCCAGCCTCCCGCGTTTGGAAAGAGAAGCAAAGCTGTCGGGCCCGTCTGGGTCAACGACAGTAGCTAGAGAGCTAGGACGAATTCAGTCGCCGAATAGAGGAGAATTCCAGTGGCTGGCTGATCTGATCAGAAGTTCTGTGGTTTCTCCGATCAACACCAGGCGAATGCCGGATCAGGGCACGGATTCGCGCGCGATGTTTCCTTCGCCTTCTTTGTCCTATCCTCGCACACTTACACTAACAAGCACTACACTACACTACCACACGTGCCGGAAGACCGGCGGAGCTTAGAGCTTTTCCCGACTGGGGCAGTGCTCAGCTGATGGGAGATACCTGGTTGAGGACCCCCCCCCCCCCGCTAGTCGACGTGTAGGTCGGTGCCGGTTTCGCCATCCAAAGGGGGAACATCACCGCCACGTACCGCGGTAAAAACATGCACTACACGTTTAGGACTTATGGCCTTAACAAATCAACTATCTGGAGATCTGCAGTCTATCCGAGAGCAAATAGTGCATTATATTTTCCAAGAAGTTTATACTTGTAGCGGGAGAGCTACAACTCTTTTTCGTGTTATTCTTATTCATCTTTTTTCTTCTTTCTTCTTCCATGTTCTTTCTCTGTCTCTGTAACTCATCCTGAGTTGTTGCGTGACGTTCGATCACTGGTAGAAGTGCACCGTCCTTCGATCATGTGGGGTGGAAAGGCTTAGGCCCGACGCATCCTTACAATCGGGGCGGTGGTCGCACGCCCTCCGTGGCCCCTTGTGGAGGTTCTGCACAGTTACCCGTCTGGAATTGAAGGAAACCTTAGGAATCGATCGAGCTGCCGGTCTAGAATATCGCCACCCATGCAGGAACGTTTCCCAGGTACTTGGCTGATTTCGAAAATTCACAGTCTCTGTTGCGAGTCTTCGTCTTCATTGTCGCGTAATACACTTCTTGTTAATTACGAAGTCGGTGACTATGCAACTGGTCGCTTAGTTGTGAAAATATAATGAATATTCTGAAATATTTCAATTTCCTTTTGTGCGATATCTTAGTGAAATATTTGCAAAACATGCTAAGTTTTCAGTGTGTCATTTGATTACTGAAAATCAATCTGGCTTAAACTTGTGTAAGTCATTTAAATGTTTGTGTGAATATGATACCCCGGTAACGAGAAAATGTCTAACGAGCCAATCGGATTTTTTTTTTAACCTGTCTTATGTGAAACGAAAAGAATTGGCTGCTGATTTGTAAGGTGAAGATATCCATCTACCCTTCCTTGACTCTTTGGAATGTACTTTGCCACTCCTTAAGCCGTGTTTTTACCTTTGCCAATGGAAGTTGCAGCCATTGTCTGATGAGCTGTGACGTTCAGATTGTTGTAAACTTGTAAAACCAATGTGTGTTCAGAAACATCGGAACTGCCAAGCAAAATGAATCTTATATTATTATAGCGGTATGTGTGGTCTTTTCGATAGCTCCAAACGAAACGCCGTTTCGATAGTAAGATGTCGATAGGTTTGTGACACCTACGTACCTTCCTACCGCCACCACTACTATCTGAAACCATCTTAGGAGTACCATTCCTGGCGATACATTAAACTTTTACGTGAGAAATCAACGTATGGTTTAGATTTGAAATTGGTCCCTTTGCTCCTCGAGTCACATTTTTGTAGAAATTGGTTGACGGTGGAATGAAGAAGCCTGAATGTGTAAACCTGAGCAGGACATGTTTCCATGCAATAATTTGCCAAGTTTTTCCCCGAAGGGCTGGGAGAGAGAGAGTGACGGGCGTGTGCTTGTGCTTGCAGGTTGCTGGACGACTGCGTGCCCGGAAGCTTCGCCGACGCTCGCCACCCGCTGCGGCCAGCGCGCCGTCGCGCCGGGCGCCAGCCCGGCGCTGAACGCGGCCCGGGGGCGGTGCGGAGGCGCGGGCAGCCCCCGCCCGGCCCTCCGCCCCGCCACCTCCACCCGGCCGCCAGCGCCACCCGAAAGCGCAAGAAGCGCCATGAGAGCTGCGGCTCGGCCCAGGAGCGCAAGGTCGTCAGGTGAGGGAGCCCTCGCGTTCCTCTAACGCTCCCCGCTCCTTCGCCCGCTCCCGCCATCTCTAATCCCTCGGCATCGAGCTCTCCACTCTTGTTCGTGTTGCCGTTTAGCCCCTCAATTTCTTAGTCTATGGTCATGCCTATTCTCTTTAATAGCTAGACGTTCTATTTCGGAATGACTCGCTAAGAAATGTTGAAGAATAAATTCGGTCTGTTCAATATTTTTTCTCAAGAAAATTTATGCTAATTGTGCTTCCTCCACTTACGTCACAGTTTTTTTCTGTTCATTAACAAAATAAATCAAATCAGATTTTCTTTAAAAAATATTAAAATATTCACTTACCATTCTTGTTTTAAATGTCTTATCCTAGTGCTTCCATTTTAAAACAAACTTTTTTCTGATGAGTGTATAGAAAATATTTTAGCTCTCAATGTAAATTGCAAATATATTCTCTTATTGATTGCTCTTTATAAGTTATATTCACTTATTACATTCTATTGAAATCAGTGAGATATAAGTGAATTGTTAAATTCCTAACATTTTTATGAATATAGAACATCATACAATACAATAAAACTTTTTTTTATTTTGAATTGTAAGAAGTTTTTTTTTATTTCACCATAGATCAAACTCAGAAGAGAGACCTCTGGAGAATGGTGTGACACGTTCAAAAGAGAGCATTCGACGTGTCAGTAGCCATGAAGATTTCTCTTCTGTCCGTACAAACAACAAACATCATCATAAATCCAAGCACCATCACCACCACCATCATAGCAACAAAATTGAAGACAGTGAAGGTGTTTGCATGACACTTGGCGACGGAGACAGCAGCAGTACAACTAGTGGAAACACAAGCAGTAGCAGTGCTACTACCACTACAACTACCACGACTACAGCATCAGCTAATAATAATCTCAATAATAGTAATAACCACAACAAGAGTTTCTTATCAGAAGTCATTGATACCAATATGGGACATGGAGTGGTAAGCCCTTTTCATATTTGCAGTGAATTAATACAGAGTTATTTCCAACAGCAGTTGCATTAAAGGAATTTAATTTCTGAAACAGTATTTTTAAGGCTAAGTCAGATGATTAATAAACTAATTTGTTTTTACTTACTACTACTACTTCTTCTTCTTCTTCTTCTTCTTCAAATTATGTATGTGTTGGCTCATTGTAGCCGCAACTTTGATATCATGATTTCCTGATTTATTTCATAATTACATAGACGAAAAGTATTCTGGGTTGTTTCAATGGAAAATGCATACATGCACATTACTTAATAATTAACTTACTATGCTTGGTCTTCTGTGCCTCCAGCGTATGTCGGGCATGCCCCTGCACGAGCGCAACGAGAGCCAGACTCTCTCTGAGCACCATAGCCAACACGGGTCTGTGGAGAGAGAGGAGGATGAGTTGACGGAGGAGAGCGAACATGAGAGGCGGCGGAGCAGTGAGCGCTTTGCCCGAGCAGCTGGAATGTCTCGAGGTCGCCGTAACATTGGAAGGCGGCGGCGACCCACCCACTCCAAATCAAGTGGTCCAAGTAGTTCATCTCCTGCAGAGGACACTGATGGAGGCAGCTCTTCAAAGGTAAGACTTCTTGTCTTCACTTAAAGTTTATGAGTGATTTTAGAAAATATTGCTCTTTTGCTGCAACAGTTGCATTTATTCTTTCAGTTCTAAACTCAATGAAAATGAATTATTAGAATTTTCAGAGACTTTTCCTCTTGTACAATGACATAACTATTCTTTGCAAACTAATAGAATGTAATTATGTCAACATTGCACAAACTCTTTCATAAAATTTAAAATCTGAAAAATATTATTTTTTAGTTATGCTTCTATTGTAACAAATGAGTACTGAAAATGTAAGTGTTGAGAATCCAATTATTGTGATTGTTGAATAGTAATGGTCTGTTTTGAGTATTGTAAAAATTAATAGTAGTTTTTGGAGGTATATATTTGATTGAATGATAACCAGTGTGTCATCATAAAATCCTTGTGACTGCAGGAAAATGAGGATCAAGACTGCAACTTATCAAGGACAGCCCATCAAATGCAGGCTGCCCTGTCATCTGATGAAGAAGGCAATAGCTCACGTTCAAGTTCATCTCATTCCTTCCTGCAACTTCACCCACAGGTAATAATTATTATTAACATAATAATAATTGTTTTTATTGTTTTATGGTCAAATTGTAACTCATTGATAACTAATATTGGATTCTTAAAATATTGAGTTTGAGTTATAAATTATCAAAAGTCAGAAAAGAGGCATGTGTTGGTACTAACATGCACTAGAAGTGTCTTCTGTGTTTTTACCTGTCTAACCTTTTCTCAGGAACAGGAGCGGGTACCTTCGCCGGAACCCAGTCCTGGCATTGTGGGTGGTCCTCCTCCTCTTGACCTGACCACACTTCACCAGCAAGTGGGTGGTGCAGAGCCCCTGACGTCTCGAGCAACCTGGAGCCGTGAAGGAGGCGAACATGAGGAGATGATTGCTAGCAGTCGAGTGATGTTGTCTCCCCGCAACTCTCTTATTCTGAGTCGGCGTGTGTACTTGGATACCAATGTTCCTCCATCTCCACCTCATGAACGAGATGGCGTTGCGGTGCAGGTTGCCCAAGCAAGACTGAAACAACTGGGAAAGCAGATGAGTAGGTGAGTACCTAGCGAAACAGTAGTAAACTGATAACAATGTCTGTTCAGTGTATACTTTAATGGTATTATGTTCCTAGAAATAGGGTTACCAGATGTGAATGGGTGTAAAGAAGGATAAATGTGTTTAAAATGCAGGACAAAAACAGAAAAAAAGAAAGGAAAAAGAAGAAGGAAAATGGGAAAGAAAAAAAAAGGAAAAAAAAAAAACATGGGGAAAAAAACACACTTGTAGCAAATATGAACGTTCTGGATTTGCTAACTAAATACTCTGCTTCCTCAGCATTGTGAACTTTTTTTGAAGTTTTTCTTTTTCACCTATGACTCAGCAGTAAACATACTCCTATTTTTAATAATAATTACCATATAGGGAACACCAAAGACTGTTTCTTTAATGCATAAACTATGCTGAAATTGACACACTTTTATTCAAGCCATGCGTGGCTTGTTTCTTCCTGTTTATTTTTACCAGTCTAACTGTGAAGTTTAAAATTCCCGCTTGTGGCTTTCTAGATAAGGAGTATGATACAAAGCTCAAACAAATAGAATCTATCAATTTTTAAAATGAAAAGAACCATGATGCAATGTTTGCCCACGGTACACTAACTTAATGCCAAAAAGATTGCAGTAAAGAAAATAAGCAAATGTAATTTTAGAAAAAAATATTCGTTTATGGTACTTGAAAAGACAATCCGTATTTGTGATGAAAATAAGGACAATTTGACAATGTAGAAAGGCACTCTTTTGAAAAGTGATAGCATAATATACACTCTGTCATGAATCTTAATTAATTGTTTTGAGTAAGTATTTTCCTTATTGTAACATTGTAGCTCATACTAATTTAGGATGTTACAAATATTTGTTACAAATCATGGAAATTGTTTTGTAAAATTCCCCTTTTTTCTAATTTGTTTTGTTACTATAATTTGTATATATTTGTGTTTAGTATGAAGAAAAAGTTGAAGCGTTTGGAGGAGGATTTCGAAAAGGAGTATGGGTACAGACCTTCTCATGCAGAAAAGGCAACAAATAAGGAAATGAAGAAATTGTGTACAGAACTAAGCAAAATTCGCAAGGAAATGAAACGTGAGTAATTTCAATATTGTAGAGTTCTGAATATTTGTTGAGAATATTTGGCAAAACTTACTATTGATGATTTTACAGAACTGAAAGAAGATCCTCATAATGCTGACATCCAGACCCAGGGAGAGGAAAATGATAAAAGTGGGGTGGCCAGCTCTAGTAAGAAAGCAGCTCTGACAATGGAAGAGGCTTTGCATGAAGTTGAGCAAGTAAGGAAGCTAATAGTGTCATACTTAAGTTTTTGATGTATAAGAAGTAATGGAGAAGTTCAGATATCACCCTAAAAGTAGATCACATTTGATAATTGACTTTAGTAATTTAGGGAAAACTATACTAAAAATTAAGTCTGTGATTATGTTGAAGTATTAATAATTTTTTTCTCCCCAAATTTCTCAGAGAATATTGTAATTGATTCTTTCCACCATTTTTTTTTTTAACTTTTGCAAAATAACCTCTGTGAATGTTCTAGGTCTTGGCTGAAAAGAGGAAGCATGCTGGTCGGCCGGAGGAATTGGACGATCTGAGCCGTGAGCAGCTGCTTGAGGAGAAAGTGGCTGTGCAGAAGGGTCTTCTTCATTTGGAGGATATGTATGGCAGGCCAGTCACCAAAGGAGACCGTGATCTTGTCAGACCGCTGTATGATCGTTACCGAATGCTGAAACGCATGGTTATTCGGACAGCACCTGTAAGTTGGCCAGGGCTAGTATTTATAGAGAACTTTTTATGTATTCTCTGCTGTCAAGATGACGGTAGTTTTCACAAGTATTCTTTGTGTGATTCGTAAAGAAAATTGACTCTTGTCAATAGTTTTCAAAATTGATGGTCTTTCTTACATTTAACTGGATCTTCTAAGTATTTTGGAGAATTTAACAATAAATAGCATTTAAAAATATTCAATAAAACTTCCAGTTATCATTGGGAATGGAAAAAAATCATCATAAAATACTGAAAAAAAGAATATAAAGAATTTTAGGAAATAAGAGATACTATTTTTATGACTGATGTTTTTTTTCTCTTACAGTTTACTAAATTATAATTTATTTCATGAATTTCAAGTTTTCTTTGCAACATCTGTTTTACTTAATTTCTTAGCTTCATACAATTGTCCTTATTTCCAAATCTACCTGATCCTTATTTCGTTCGGATAATAGAGAGTTTAACTGTCTGTATTTTAAATATTAATTATTTGATTTTATTTAGTTAATATGTATCTCCACTACATTTGTTGTAAATGATTGTCTCAATTTGATGAAAGCATAATATTACATAATTTCTGAATTGAAATTCAGAGATGCACTAGAATTTGTAATAAAATGAGTGACAGTGTAATTCTTTCTCAACAGTCAAAAATGAAGGATAGCATCTCAGAACTGGCCACTATTCATGAACATGAAACCATGGATTTCACGAGCTCTCCTCCTTCATTGGCTGCTGCTGATGATGAGGACTCTCAGGACACAAACATTACAACAGCTGCCGCAGCAGCAGCAGTGGTAACTGCAGGTCCCCCTCCCTCCATGTGTCTTTCCGAGTCATCGGAAGCTCTGTGGAAGAATTTGCACTCTTTGTCATTGTAAGTGTGAACATTATTCATTTTTGGAAATGCTCTTTCTTGTTGTTCAATGTTTAACTAAATATAATGTAATGTAATGTAATTCATTTTTAAAATTTGAGTATATAGTTCTAGGAATTTATTTAATATTTATATTAAAAGGTACATTATCTTATAATTTGAACAATACTGAGAGGTACAATAGTGAAAGGTTCAAAAGAAATATCCCTGTCCCCACAATTACCTTAGCTTGAACAAAAGTTTACAAATTGTTTTGGTTTTGTAGGTCAGAGTTGTTGAGTCAGCAACGATCAACAAGAGAGGAGAAGAAACGATTAAGGCGCTCTCTACGTGATTTTGAAGAGGACTTTCAGCATCGTACTGGGAAGAAATTGCAGCGTGAAGATCGGCTGCCTATGGAAGGAGTATACTCATCATACAAACAGGCGAAAGCCAAACTCCGCTTGCTTGACGCACTAGTCTCCAAAGTCTCATCATAATGATTGAGCTGTCCTGCCAATGAACATCTGTGAGAACAGCTGCAATTGAAAAAGTTTATCTATTTAAGCAAAGTGCAAATGGGTGCTCTTTAGTTCATATGAAATTAAGTTTATAAGAAAAGTGAAGGAACATGATGGCTCTAAGTGGTTGCGTGAATGTGTTATTACTTTATCAAGAACTGTGTTGAGCCATATTTATCAAATATTTATGCATTCAGTGTCCGGTGCACTTCCACAAGTTCAAGAAGAAACAGTATGCAGTAAAAGACAGTGCACACTTAGCAAGGCCTATACAAGTATTCATGATTTGTTGTTGCTGTGCTTGTAATACAGTCCTTGGAAGGCTAATATAATATTCAAACTTTTATGGTGAAAATATTATTTTAATAGAACTGTTAAATTATTTCACCATTGATGAAATTGTTAGACATTTGGTTAAAAAATTGCTGACATGTGAAGATATTCAGCTTTAAAAGTATTATTTAATTTCTTTAATATGTTAATATTTATTCAAACATCAACATTTGTATATGAGTGCACTGCATGAATATTCCATACAGATTGATAATGGACAGACAAATAAACTTATTTTTAGTGTTTTGGTATTCATAGAAAGAACATGAACAATGCAACAGTAGAGTAGAGTTATCTTGGTCAGGACAAACATTTTCTACAGTTTGTGCATATTTTGAGAAGTTTGTCTGTTAAAGAAAGGAGATCATTTGGTGTTCATTGCTCTCTGCCAATGCAAGGAGACCATGAATTGAAACTTGATCTGCCCCTTTGTATTTGGTTGGTCATTGTGAGTCTGAGTAAAATAATCATGATTTGTTTATCATGATATAACATTTCTGATATGGATCTGCAGTCATATGGCAGGTCTCTTTCTTCTATGGTCATTATAGACAAAGACTTACAAGAATTGACTGATTTACTGCACATACTTGCTTCTGTTAATATAATTTTTGAATAAGAAAAGTGATGTCTTCAATCACTTCCTTTGAAATATTTGGTTTTTGTTCAATGCATTGCACTTGAAGAGTAAATTTTCATTAATGTTGGTAACAGTATGCATGATAGTATTTTCTTACCAATAATTTCTCTTTTTTTTAACTGAGCAAATGTGAAGACGATAAGTGCTTAGTCATTAAACTTGCAGTTAGTTATGTAGATTCACAGTACTTCAAAAAAATATAATGGAACAATGAGGGCCAATTGGAATTGAAATTTCCGTTAAAGTAATTACAAGGATCATGAAAACAACATTCAAATGTGAATTCCATTTAGCACAGTACTCTTGTACTTTTCACTTGCATATCTTTGAAGAGTATCTGCTGAAATAAAAACATTATATGGGCTCTTATGCATTAGATGTTAAGAAATTAAAATGGATGTTTTGTTAAATTGAAAATATTTGTATGGCAATAAGTATAATTTCACTTAAATATTATGTATGTTTCATGATGGATATTCAATTCCCTCTAAAAGTAGACATTAAGCCCAAAATTTAATGTTGTAGACTGTGCTGTTTCTAATGAGTTCCTCATATGTAAGAATATTACAGAAGGAAGAGAGAAAAAACTTCCACCGGAAGTTATAGTTTTGGAGCTTTTAACACATTCATGGAGAAAATACATTGCTTCTCCAAGTTCTTAATGATTTACAGAAGGTTGCAAATTCTTGATGTGCTGAGAGTGTTGCTACTTTGCTGTATTTATATGAAGTTACAATGTCAAATGAACATGTTCTTTAAAAAAATGATAAGTACCCTAACGCAGATTTGATTTCAGATATTACATACAGATTGCATGTTCTATGGTATAGGTTTTATAGTAAAGTAGGGCTGTGTAAGTGTATTAAAATTTAAATGTTGACATGGTGACATTTGTGACAAATGTAGCTTCTTAGTATTGTTGGTGTTACAGCTTTCAGTGGAAATAGCCTTGCAGTAGACCTGTCTCTCTCACTTATTTGTCATACATCAGTATTAAATATTCATTCTTAAAATATTGTTTATATTCAATATCATACTTCCTGTAAGTAAAAGATCTGAGCCTTAATGTTCAGCTAACAATGAGTAACCTGTTTGAAGCTTTGAAAACATCTGCTTCAAAATGTGATGCCATGTACTTAAAGTATTTTCATCAAAAGCCCATTCTGACCATATATGAAAATACCACTATTAAGAAAATAGAGTGAATTTGCTTTCTGTTGTACATCTTTATCAATTTTCTTTTCTTTTTTAAAAAAGAAATCTATCTTTATTCTGGAGATGTGGCTGAACCAACAGTGAAATTATTGTGCATTGCCCATTAATGCTTTGTCATGGGTAACTGTTGTACAAAATTCTATCTACATACAACAGTAACAGCACTTAATGATATGAACATCTGTACATAATTTGTCAAATGTTCATATTTCTTCCTAAAAAGGAAGTTGAGAATCTCTGCCTCTTGAGCAAAGAACGGTGTGTTTAAGTAATGTGTGACAGTGAATCTGAGAGAAAAGCATTGTTAACAGTATGTGAAAGTCTGTTTACTCAATATGAGGCAACTTCTGAAAAATAGAAACAAATGTGGAATTGCAACATTGTATAATTTGTTGCTTCTGTAATGGCGTATATCTTATGTAACAGAGTGTCCTATTTTTATAGGTAAACAATTGTACAAGAGGTAGAAACTTGGTTAAGTTTCCAAGACTATTATTTATGTGCTTAATTTTAAAAACACACATCATGTGAATAATAGACTGACTATATTACATATATGTATCTTTAGTACAATATATTATTGTATTTATGTAGCCTACATCATGATTTCATATTACATTACCTTGTGCTTGCATTTTCTTGGGAGGGTGGGGTGGGTATAAATCAATAATGGACACATGTTACTGTTGATTGTGTGGACAAAACCTAATTTGGCTCTATGGCATTGTGGAAGGATAAAAATGAGAAACAGAAATTGAAAATTCTCTCACAAAGAGTATAGTTCATCAATTAAAAAGGATTTACAGTTAGAAAGAGATCATTTGTGTATCATAAATGAAATTGTACTTACTAAACAAAGTTTCAAGATTGAAATATGTGAAGATAGGTGTTTAATCTTAATAAATGAAATATTCAAATTAATCAAAAATGTGATATGAAAATGAATAAGAATATCATTAATGCTTAATAAATGTTTTGGTAGAGATTGTTATGATTCTGTTTTCTGTTATTGAACATTGTTCCATGAAAATAGAAATTAGTTACACCTGAAAAATGATATTAATTTCAGAACAATGGTATATCTTATTAGTCCTACATTGTGAAATATCTAACAAATAATTTACACTTTCAGCTGCAGTAAATACAAAAATAATTTTTAATTTGTTTTCCACTTTGCCACAGTGCTGTTCATTTGCTGTATTATATTTCATTTGGCCATGGGCAGTACTGTTTAATTTTTTATATATATTTGTAGTAATAATGTCTTCTTTGTGAAGATATATAGTTATGTTTCATTATTGAAACTCCAAATAATAATTATAGTAATGATAATAATTAAAAAACGATTACTTGTACATAAAATATATTCTGGTCAGATAGAATATTGTTATCACGATTTTAAATTTATTTAGAAAATATGTAAAATGCTGTATGCTTGGGTGAATGATTTCAAAACTTGTTTTTTGAAGTAGTTATTTTATTACTGTTTGACCTGTGTTTTTGGTTGTTATTTCTTGTTGTAATTTCCTATAAATTTGTCTATGGATGCATTGAACACTTCATGCACAAAGTTTGTTGCTTTGGAAATCTACAGTAAAGAATGTATTGTAGCTACAACGGTGTGTGGGGAAATTCTCTATATTGTCACATTTCTATCAAGAGAAGCAGCATTTTGCTCATTTTTTTAGATATGTGGATTGTTGAAGCCTAAACTGGAATCTGAAAATTCACTTTTTAAAAATTGAGTTAGTCTCTTTAATAAAGAGTTTTTTTATATGGAAATCTGTGTTTTCATTACGTATCCCTAATTTTATGTTCCTTACGACTTCCTGACTTTCCCCACATTAGTTTTCTATTTTCTTTAGGCTCGGCTAGCTATAAGAACTTGCCACATACTCTTGCCAGCTGCCACCTATTAACCCCTGCTAAAAGGGATCGATTTGCTTTTAGGTCTGTTTATTGTCATTCCTTATTTTCCGCCCAGTAACATAATGCATCAAGACCCCAATGCAGAATTTCTTCATCTTTCGAATTCATACTACGATATATTATTCAATCGTCTACAAATAGCCGAACATTTGAGATGACGGGCGCTGGCAGATCATTGACGAATGCTAGAAGAGGTCCAATGGCACTCCCCTGCAGTATTCCCCTGACGGAGCGGACCGCAGAAGATAACTCTTGCCTAAAAGGACTTTCTGTTTGCTGTCTCGCGGAAACTTGCTAATCCACACCGCCGCCCTGGAATCGATGCGTGAATTCATTAATTGCTATTCAAGCTGATCGTGGGGGAAGATATATAACTACTGCGTCCGGTCGACCATTGTCCAAAATGTCTCTTTTGTTCATTGTTTAGATGAGACAACGGTGTACGTAGAAGTTCATTCACTGAAATTTGTCTCTCAGTTCCCAAATACTGTAGTGAATTCGCAAATGAAAGCTAAAAAGTGTCGTGCAGTTTCAAAATATAATGTTTTCGCTTTGTTTTTTAATCATATGACCTCAGTCTTCGATACATGAAGTTTGTAAAACCGTGAGTTTCGTAACGATAAAGCAGACGGCAAAAAAGCTACAAAAAAGACAAATTACAAAATCCGTTAGTATTGAAATGAATGAATTTTTTGCTGGGCTATAATTTATTTTCATTTCTTGCATTCTACGACGGGGTTGTCTCAAGCGTTACATACTTATTTACGGGGTTCAAGCGCGTCAATTTCATCTGCTAGGTCCTGATATCGCGTGACTACCTGACTTTCGCATGAGTAACAACTCCTAAACCCGTATTGGCTATCAATTAGCCATTATTTGATTTCCCATTATTGCTTAATGTAACTCGCAACTAGACGCTCCATAAGTGTGCAGATCACTGACATAAGACTTAGGTGTTGTGGTAGGATATCTTTGGCATTTTTAAAATAATTAAAGATGTTGTCATTGCCAACAATGTTTTTTAATTCAAAAGCAGCTTTCGATGGCTTAGCCATCATCATCAGTTGTTGAATTAAAAAACATTGTTGGCAATGACAACATCTTTAATTATTTTGACATAAGACTTACCGGCCTGTAATTATTTAATATAGTTTTGTCGCCATTTAAAAAAATGGTACGATAAAAGCTAATTTTGAATCTTCAGGTACTTTTGAATTGTTCATTGGTACGTGAAATATTTTAATTAGGTACGGTAATATTACATCTTCTCTTAGAGTAATTACATCCGTAGAAATGTCTGGACACCTTGATTTACCATTTTCATAGATTTTACTTTATTTCGTAGATCGTTTACTTCAATATTAAACTGATTTGTAACCGAAGATACTTGATTTGTGGATGGTTCGTATTGGTGCCGAACCGAAACCGAACTTAAATAATTACGCATTATCTTTTGCCCGATCGTCAGTAATGAGCGTTTCCATTTTCACGAAAAACTGGGATATCGTCTTTATTTCCCTTCCTTCTACGAACATATTTGTAAAATCCTGTCCAGTCCCATCCCATACAGAATATTCTTTCAATATGCTTCCTGAGCAAATTTCTTTTCTCGCTCCAATTCTTTTGAACGATTTCGAAAAATATTCATATGCTAGCTTCTGCGTTTTCTGCTCTTAAATCCCTTTCTCACCGTCCTCTTCATTCGCCTAATTGTTGCATTGTAATATTCTGGATTCGGTGTGTGTTGTGGAAGTGTTCACGGAGAAATGTTTGAAAGTGGTCATCAACTATACCAACCAAAAATAACACGATGAAGACTTACAAGATGCAATACTTAAAAGAAACTCTTCATAAATCTGTTTCAATGTCTTGTAACGAGATGATTTTGGTATCTGGCTGCATTTAAAATTATATTAATACTAATATTGTAACAAGAACTGGTGCCTGCAGTTCATTGGCTGAAGTCGGATACGATCCGCAAGAGTCCCCCCTGTGCCAGTTCACTTCATCTCGATTCGATCCCTTGCAGTAAAAACATTGAAGGCTGGAAACCAAACCAGTTTGTTTTTTTGGGCGAAGGGATTGTCTTTAGAATACGATTTTTTTTGTGTTCTCACCTAATTTGTGATTACATGTTGCGGATTGTTTTTCCCATCTTGTGAATAGGACAGTGTATTTTTTAGCCAGAGACTCCTTTATTTCCCTCCTTTGTTTTTCTAGTGGGTACACTTAACATCCCAAAGACACGGGAGGATGTGCAAATCCTCAATAATTTTTAGAGCGCAGTTTCCTTTGCAAAACAACAGAACACAAATCATAACACCACGTGACCGATATTTGCAGAATGGAATTGCGTATACGTCCAAACTACATGTTGTGCGACATTTGTATAATGTATAGGATACCTGCGATATGCAACTTTTGTATCAGTTCCAAACGCGGAAAAATGTCGCGGAACCTCCCCGGGATGCGATGGTGTTGCTAAGCTTTAGGGTTCAGGTCCCGACAATGACGTGTTTGTCAAATAGATGTACAACATAAAGCAAATTCACCCTATTTTCTTAATAGTGGTATTTTCATATATGGTCAGAATGAGCTTTTGATGAAAATACTTCCGTTACGTGACAAATTACGGAGAGGAAAACGAAAACGAAAGACGAAGATGAAAGACGAAAACGAAAGATGAAGGGGAACAACGAAGACGAAAGACGAGGACGAAAGACGAAGACGAAGACGAAAAACAGACGAAAAACGAAAAAGTCTCATGCTGCGATACAATTTTATTCGTTTTAATGATATTCCAACAATATTTCTGCTTGAAAGTTTCGTGACCAGATAAAATTAATAGTTAGGCATACTGAAACATTTTATGGGGGGGGGGGGTTTTCCTCATCCCCCCCCCCGTGGATCCTTGCCTAAATGAAGCCACCTTCTGGGGGAATAGACTAGCGGCCGGCTACAAATACGGGAGCTTTCACTAATTTCTACTATTCCACTCGTGAATTAAAACTAATCGTGTTTAACTATACTTATAAAATGCCCCATTCAGAGCGGTATATCTAAAAATGTTTATCGCGTTTTCTATGATTTTTGATGATATCTATGATTTGATGATGATGATTTTCTATGATATCGCCTCTTTGATTTTAACATAGCCTTCAATTATTATCAATATTTGGTGCATGTTGGAACTCTTTTGAAAATAATTAAATTCGTGGAATAGTCCTATTAAATACCGCTTGTGCTTTGAAAATTCTCAGATATATCCCCTCATCGCTTCGCGAGTCGGCGACAATTATAGTGCGATTTGCATAAGAATGGGCTAAAGTGACAGTGAAACAAGTGAACATCACGTGTAATTCACAGGAGTATCCCTCCGCCGCGGCAGCTGTTTAGTTACGCCCCTTCGTAGAGTTTGCTTGCGGCTCCCGCGAAGACATCACAATACTGATGTCTGATTTACGCGTAGGTGTATGCACGTACGCGAGTTCAAGAAATGTTGAAATTTATTTACATATGTGGGGATATCTTAACTTGATCTCACATTCAGTAAAAGAAAACTGCCACGAATGAAAATAGAAAGAAAAATGATTTATCAGGGGACGTTCAAATACTTTCTGGCCGTTTCACAGCGAATGGCTCATGCAGTTTTGTAGTGAAGAGGATAGTTTATTTATAATTATAACATCCCGACTACCAAAACTCGGCACTATTCTCTCATAACTCAAATGTGTTTTAATGTTTTATATTTCACTAATGGTATGCATTTCAATGCATGCCTTGATCTAGTATGTCTATTGTCACCTATTTCGTAGATGAATAATAGGCACATTCTTTATATTCACTCTCACCAATTAAAACATCTAAACAGTGAATGCTAGATTTTTTTTGTATTCTCGCATCCAAAACAAAAGGCTTTACTAAATTTTCTTGAGGGTTGTTTCCTTTACAAGCATTCAATTTTCAAATAAATATTTTAAATACTAAATCTCGATAGAACATTTCTCTACGATGTTGAAGGAATAAATAGGATGGGTTTTAAAAAGTCCTGTAAAAGAACATAAATATTTGCAACTTCACAATTATTATGTAGCACTGACCAATGGGGTGAATTCACTGTGTCGACATTGCACTGTGGCAGCAAATTGGGAACCATCCCAACATTTATGAATAATAATAATAATAATAATAATAATAATAATAATAATAATAATAATAATAATAATAATAATTACATTTTATTCTTTTTCACATAAGTTAACAAATTCTGCAGATGCACTTGAATGAGAAATTGCTTTCGCTTGAGTTCAGTTCAAGCAAGCTTGTAATAGAAACAAAATCTGAGATATGGTACAAAGACAACACGATTTATAAAAGTATCAGTAAACACAATTTATAAACAGTATCAAACTGCAATACCACACACATTTAAACTCTATACAATTTAAAGAAAGAAATTAACAAGGGTAGGAAATATTTATTTTAATAATTTGTTTAATTTACCGATTATCGCATAATGGAAAACGTTTCCTAACTTCTGAATTCATGTTGGGATATCCGATCTTCATGCGATTAGAAGAGGTATCGCAAAGCTCCCCGGAGATGTTCGACGTTCAGCTCAAAACGCAGAGGTAGCGCAGTTCCCGCCACTTCAGCGTTTTCTTTCCAGCTGAGCGACAAGTAAGTCAGCCGTACTCCCAACTCCATGTCATCCACTCTATGTTGGGATTCGCCGCGGAGCTTTGCAATACCTCTTCTCATCGCATGAAGATCGGATATGCCAACATTAATTCTGAAGTTTGGAAACGTTTTCCGTTATCCGATCTTCATGCGACGAGAAGAGGTACCGCAGTTCACGCCACTTCAGCGCTCTCTCTAGCCAGCTGAGCGAATAGTTCAAGTGAACGGAAAGCGACGAGGAATCTTCATGCATTTATTTCCGTCTTTTCGTGTTGGTTTTCTCGTAATCCGTTTTTTGTATTGCATTTTTGTTTTCGTTTTTTCGTTTTCGATAATTTATTGATTCTTTCATTTTGATTTTTCGTTTTCGTTTCATTTTTAGCATTTGCGTTTTATCGATTTCGCTTTTTTTTTTTTTACGTTTATGTTTTCTCGTTTTCCAATTTCTAGTTTTTTTGTTTTCGTTTTTCGATTGTTTTTTTCGTTTTCTTCAGTTTTTTTGATTTAATATTTGTTTTTCGAATTGCTTCACTTATTCGTTTTTTCGTTTTCATTTATTTTTTTCCATTTCCGTTTTATCGAGTTCGTTTTTCGGTTTTTTCGTTTCTGTTTTTTTGTTTTAGGTTTTTTGGTTACTTTTTTTCGTCTTCTCGAATTGGTTTGCTGGTTTTCTTTTTTTGTTTTCCTTTTTTCGTTTTCATTTTTTCGAATTCGTTTTTTGGTTATTGTTTTATTGTTTGGCCTTTTGTTTTGACTTTTTCGTAATCATTTTTCGTTTTCGTTTTAGTTTTTCAGTTTTGGTTTTTTCGTTTTTGGTTTTTCGTTTTCGTTCTAGTTTCTTAATTTCGTTTTTTCGTTTTAATTTCTACGTTTTCGTTTTTCCATTTCTGCTTTTTCGTTTCCGTTATTTGTTATCGTTTTAGCTTTTTGTTTTCCTTTTTTGTTTTCATCTTTTCGTATTGGTTTTCTCGCATTTCGTTTATCTTTTTTTCGTTTATGATTTTACGTTTTCATTTTTAATTGTTTCCTTTGCTTCGTTTTACGTTTTTTGTATTTTTCGTTTTCGTTTATGTTTTCGTTTTCATTTACTCGTTTTCGTTTTTCATGTTTCGATATTTCGTTTTTACGTTTTTTTGTTTTCGTTTTCGTTTTTTCGTGTTCGTTTCTTCGTGTTCGTTTTTTCGAGTTCGTTTTTTCCCGTCCGTTTTTTCGCGTTCGTTTTTTGCTTCCGTTTTTTCGCGCCCATTTTTTGCGTCCGTTTTTTGCGTCCGTTTATTCGCGTTCGTTTCATCAGTGTCTGTTTTTTTGCGTCCGTTTTTACGTGTCCGTTTTCTCGTGTACGTTTTTTCGTGTTCGTTTTTCCGTGTTCTTTTTTTCGTGTCCGTTTTTTGTGACCGCTTTTTCGTCTCCGTTTTTTCGTGACCGTTTATTGTGTTCGTTATTTCGTGTCCGTTTTTCCGTGTTTTTTTTCGTGTCCGTTTTTTCGTGTCCGTTCTTTCGTGTTGTTTTTTCGGGTTGGTTTTTTGTGTTCGTTTTTTCGTGTTCGTTTTTTCTTTTCGTTTTTTTAATGTTCGTTTTTCGTGTTCGTTTGTTCGTGTTGTTTTTTTCGGGTTCTTTTTTTCGATTTCCGTTTTTTCGAGTTTTTTGTTTTTTTTGTGTCTTCGTTTTGTTTTTTCGTTATAGTTTTTTGTTTTCGTTTTTTCTTTTTTCTTTTTTTAATTTTCAAATTTTCTTCTCCGTTTTTTCGCTTTTGGTTTTTTCGTATTCGTTTCGTCGTTTTCGTTTTTTCGTATTCGTTTTCTTTCTTTCGTTTTCATTTTTTCGTTGTTCTTTTTTCGTTTTTGTTTGTTTTACGTATTTTCGTGTCCGTTTTTTCGTGTTCGTTTTTTAGTGTTCGTGTTTTTGTGTTCATTTTTTCGTAATCGCTTTTTCGTGTTCGTTTTTAGTGTCCGTTTTATCGTCTTCGTTTTTTCGTGTTCTCTTTTTCGTTTTTTCCTTGTTTTCTCGTGTCAGTTTATTCGTTTCCGTTTTTTCGTGTGCGTTCTTTCGTGTCCTTCTTTGTGTTCGTTTTTTCGGGTCCGTTTTTTCGTGACAGTTTTTTTGTGTCCCATTTTTCGTTTCCGTTTTTTCGTGTCCTTTTTTCGTGGCCTTTTTCCTTGTCCTTTTTTTGTGTCCGTTTTCCGTGTCCGTTTCTTCGTGTATGTTTTTTGTCTGTATTTTCGTGTCCCTTTTCTCGTGTTCGTTTTTTCGTGTTCGTTTTTTCTTGTACGTTTTTTCGTATCCGTTTCTTCGTGTTCGTTTTTTCGTGTTCTTTTTTTCCATTTCCGTGTTTTCATGTCGGTTTTTTCGTGTCCGTTTTTCTCGTGTGTGTTTTTTGTCCTATTTTCGTGTTAGTTTTTTCTTGTTCGTTTTTTCGTGATCGTTTTTTGTGTCGGTTTTTTAGTTTTCGATTTTTCATGTTCGTTTTTTCGTTTTCTTTTTCGTTTTTTATTTCCGTTTTTTCTTTTCCGTTTTTTCGCTTTTGATTTTTCGTTTTCGTTTCATCGTTTTCGTTTTTTCGTATTCGTATTCTTTCTTTCGTTTTCATTTTTTCGTTGTTCTTTTTTCGTTTTTTCGCGTTTGTATTTTCGTGTCCGTTTATTCGTGTCGGTTTTTTCGTGTTGGTATTTTGTGTTCTTTTTTTCGTATCCGATTTCTCGTGTCGTTTTTCGTGTCCGTTTTTTCGTATTCGTTCTTTCGTGTTCTTCTTTTTTGTTCGTTTTTTCGTGTCCGTTTTTTTCGTGACCGTTTTTTCCTGTCCCTTTTTTCGTGTCTATTTTTCGTAACCTTTTTTTGTGTCCTTTTTTCGTGTCCTCTTTTTCGTATCCGTTTTCCGTGTCCGTTTCTTCGTGTATGGTTTTTATTTGTATTTTCGTGTCCGTTTTCTCGTGTTCGTTTTTTCGTGTTCGTTTTTTCTTGTACGTTTTTTCGTATCCGTTTTTTCGTGTTCGCTTTTTCGTGTTCATTTTTACATTTCCGTGTTTTCATATCGGTTTTTTCGTGTCCGTTTTTCTCGTGTGTGTTTTTTGTCCTATATTCGTGTTTGTTTTTTCGTGTTCGTTTTTTCGTGATCGCTTTTTCGTGTTCTTTTTTTGTGTCGGTTTTTTAGTCTTCGTTTTCTTTTTCGTTTCTTATTTTCGTTTTTTCTTTTCCGTTCTTTCGATTTCGTTTTTTCGTTTATCGTTCTCGATTTTCGATTTTTGTTTTCGTTTTTCCGTTTTTTATTTCTATTTTTCGGTATAGGTTTCTGGTTTTTGTTTTTTGGTTTTCGTTTTTTGTTTTCTTTTATTTATATTCGTTGTTTTGTTTTTGTTTTTTCGTTTTCGTTTCTTTCGTTTTTGTTTTTTCGTGTTCGTTTATCGTTTCCGTTTTTTCGTTTTCGTTTTTTCGTTTTGGTTTTTCGTTTTCCTTTTTCGTTTTCGTTTTTTCGATTTCGATTTTTCGTTTTTCGTTTTCTTTCTTCCGATTTCTATTTTTCGGTTTTAGTTTTTCGTTTATGTTTTTTGGTTTTCATTTTTTTAAAATTTATATTTGTTTTTTCGTTTTCGTTTTTTCGAATTCGTTTTGTCATTTTCGTTTATCGATTTCAATTTTTTTCCTTTTCGTTTTCTCTTTCGTGTTTTCGTTTTCGTTTTTTCGTTTTCGTTTTTTCGTTTTCGTTTTTTCGTTTTCGTTTTTTCGTTTTCGTTTTTTCGTTATCATTTTTTCGTTTTCGTTTTTTCGTCTTTTCGTTTTTTCTTTTTTCGTTTTTGGTTTTTTGGTTTTTTTGTTTTTTTCGTTTTTTGAATTATTGGTTTTTTCTTTTTTTGCTTTTTTTGTTTATTCTTTTTTCGTTTCTTCGTTTTATTGTTTTTTCGTTTTTTCGTTTTTTGGTTTTTTGGTTTTTTGGTTTTTTGGTTTTTTGGTTTTTTGGTTTTTTGGTTTTTTGGTTGTTTTTAGTTTTTGTTGGTTTTTTGTTTTTTGTTTTTTTTTGGTTTTTTTTGGTTTTTGTTGTTTCTTATTGGTTTTTTTGGATTTTTATTTTCGTTTTTTGGTTTCTTTGTTTTTTGTTTTTTTTGGTTTTTTGGATTTTTGTTTGTGGCTTTTTTGTTTTTGGTTTTTTGGTTTTTGTTTTTGGTTTTTTGTGTTTTTGGTTTTTTGGTTTTTTTGGTTTTTTGTTTTGTTTTTTTGTTTTTTTTTGGTTTTTTGGTTTTTTGGTTGTTGGTTTTTTGGTTTTTTTTGTTTTTTGTTTTTGTTTTTTCTCTTTTTGTTTTTATGTTGTTTTTTTTTGGTTTTTTGGGTGTGTTTTTTTTTCTTTTGTTTTCTTTGAGTTTTTTGGTTTTTTGGTTTTTGGTTTTTTGGTTTTGTTTGTTTGGTTTTTTGGTTTTTGTTTTTTGGTTTTTTGGTTTTTTGGTTTTTTTTCGTTTCTTTTTGGTTTTTCTTTTGGTTTGTTTTTGTTTTTTGTTTGTTTTTGTTGGTTTTTTTGGTTTGTTTTTGTTTTTGGTTTTTTGTTTTGGTTTGTTTTTAGGTTTTGGTTTTTTGTTTGTTTTTTGGTTTCTTTTTGGTTTTTTTTGTTTTGTTTGTTTTGGTTTTTTGTTTTGGTTTGGTTTTTGGTTTTTCTGGTTTTTTTTGGTTTTTTTGGGTTTTCTGGTTTTATTGCGCTTTTTTTTTTTTGTTTTTTTTTTTTTTTTGTATTTTTGTGTTTTTTTTTTTGTTACTTTGGTGTTTTTTGGTGTTTTTTGTTTTTGTTTTTTGGTTTTTGGTTTTTTTTTTGTTTTTTGGTTTTTGTTTTTTGTTTTTCGCTTTTTCGGTTTTTCGCGTTTTTCCGTTTTTCGGTTTTCGGTTTCTGTTTTTCGGTTTTTCGGTTTTTTCGGTTTTTCGGTTTTTTTCGGTTTGTTTTTCGGTTTTCGTTTTTTTGGTTTTGTTTTTTTGGTTTTTTGGTTTTGGTTTTTGTTTTGGTTTTTGTTTTTTGCGTTTTTGATTTTTTTTTTGCGTTTTTGGTTTTTTGGTTTTTGTGGTTTTTTGTTTTTGTTTTTGGTTTTGGTTGGTTGGTTTTTTGTTTTGTTTTTTGGTTTTTTGGTTTTTTTTTTTTGGTTTTTGGTTTTTGGTTTTTGTTTTTGGTTTTTTGGTTTTTGGTTTTGGTTTTTGTTTTTGGTTTTGTTTTTGGTTTTTTGTTTTTGGTTTTTTTGTTTTTTGGTTTCGTTTTTTTGGTTTTTGGTTTTTGTTTTTTGTTTTTGTTTTTGGTTTTTGTTTTTTTGTTTTTTGTTTTTTGTTTTTTGGTTTTTGTTTTTTGGTTTTTTGGTTTTTTGCGTTTTTTGTTTTTCGTTATTTTGTTTTTTGGTTTTTGGTTTTTGTTTTTGGTTTTTTTGTTTTTTGGTTTTTTGTTTTTTGGTTTTTTGGTTTTGTTTTTTGGTTTTTGTTTTTTTGTTTTTTGGTTTTTGTTTTTGGTTTTTGTTTTTTGGTTTTTTGGTTTTTTTGGTTTTTTTGGTTTTTGGTTTTTCGTTTTTTCGGTTTTTGGTTTTTTGGTTTTTTGTTTTTGGTTTTTGTTTTTGTTTTGGGTTTTTTGTTTTTTCGTGTTTTCCTTTTCCTTTCGTATTTCGTTTTCGTTTTTCGTTTTTTCGTTTTTCGTTTTGTTTCTTTTCGTTTACATCTTTCGTTTTCGTTCAATTGTTCAAAAATGAAAAAACGAAAGAACAAACGATCACGGAAAAATTTAACACGAAGATTAAACATAATCAACGAACACGCATAAAAAACGCAACACGAAAAACGGACATGAAAAAACGAACACGAAAAAACCATTTCAAAAAAAAACGAAACACGGAAAAAACGGACCAAAAAACCACACGAAAAAAGGACAACGAAAAATGGACACGAAAAGGACGAACACGAGTAACGACACAAAAAACGAAACACGGAAAAAAATAACTTCGAAAAAAACGCGACAGAAAAACGAGCCGAGAAAATGACGAGAGAAAGCGAACATTGATAAAAGAACACGAAAAAACGAAACACGAAAAAACGCAACACGAAAAAAAACGAGACACGAAAAAACGGACGCACGAAAAAAACGGACACGAAAAAACCAACACCAGGGAAACACGACACGAAAAAAAGAACACGAAAAACCACCTCAAAAAAAACGAACACGAATAACGAAACACGAAGAAAACCTTACATGAAAAATTGGAACAGAAAATACTGAACCACGAAAAACCGAACACAAAAAACAACACGAAAAAACGAACACGAAAATACGAAGCACCAAAAATAACGAACACTAAAAACGAAAACACGAAAAAGAACACTAAAAAACGGACACGAAAAATGGAACACGAAAATACGAACACGAAAAACGTCACGAAAAACGGACACGAAAAAAACGAGCAAGAAAAAACATTTCGAAAAAAGGAACACGAAAAAACCGACACGAAAAAAACCAACACGAAAAACGACACGAAAAAACCGGACACAGAAACGACAGGCGAAAAATCACGAAAAACCACCACGAAAAAACGACACGAAAAAAAGAACACGAAAAAAGCGACACGAAAATGAACACGAAAAACGAACACGAAAAACCAGACACGAAAAAACGCGAAAAAATGTGTACGAAAAAATGGACACCGACAAATCAAACACGACAAAAGCACGAAAATGGAACGAAAATATAAACACGAAGAAACGAAACACAAAAAAACGAACACGAAAAAACGAACACGAAAAAATGTACACGAACAAATAGACACGATAAAACGATTACGAAAAAAACGAACACGAAAAAAGAACACGAAAAAAACCACCTCAAAAACGAACACAGAAAAAAACGAACACGAAAAAACGAACAATAAAAAACGACACAAAAAATGGAACACGAAAAATACGACACGAAGAAAAACGTCAGCGAAAAAACGACACGAAGAAAACCCAACACGGTAAAACCGGGACCACGAAAAAACCGACACGAAGAAAACGGACACGAAAAAAACACGAAAAACCACCACGAAAAAACGACACGAAAAAATGGAACACGAAATGACGAACACGAAAAACGGACACGAAAACGAAAACAAAAACGAACACAAAAAAAGTACACGAAAAAAACCAACACGAAAAAACGGGCTCGAAAAAACGAAAACGAAAATTGACAGGAAAAAACGGAAACAAAAACCGGACACGAAAAAAAGCGACACGGAAAAAAAAACAAAAACGAAAAAAAACGACACAAAAAACATTTCAAAAAAACGACACGAAAAACAAAAACAAAAAAAACGGAAACAAAGAAACGAACACGGAAAAAAGCATATCCAAAAAACGAACACGAAAAAAAACGGCACGTAAAAAAAACCAAACACGAAAAAACGACCACGCCAGGAAACCGAACACGAGAAACAAACACGAAAAATCAAACACCGAAAAAAACGGACAC
>BOPP01000130.1:3773326-3796651 GCA_017312745.1 Gryllus bimaculatus
AACATGAAAAAACGAACACGAAGAAATGGACACGAGCAAATGGACACGATAAAACGAACACGAAAAAGCGGACAGGAAAAATCGAACACGAAAAAACGAACCCGAAAAAACGAATACGACAAAAAGGATACGAAAAATGGAACACGAAAATACGAACACGAAGAAACGAACACGAAAAATCGGATACAAAAAACGAACACGAAAAAACCATTTCGAGGAAACGATTACGAAAAAACGGACACGAAAAAACGGAAACGAAAAATGGAAACGAAAATACGAACACGAAGAAACAAACACAAAAAACGAACACGAAATTTTGAGCACCAAAAAAACGGACACGAAAAAACAGACACGAGAAAACGAACATGAAAAAACGAACACGAAAAAACCAACCCGAAAAAACGAACGTGAAAAAACGAACACGAAAAAACGGACACGAAAAAGAGGACACGAAAAACCACCACGAAAAAACGAACACGAAAAAACGGACACGAAAAAACGGACACGAAAAAACGGACACAAATAAACGGACACAAAAAAACGGACACGTAAAAACTGACACGAATTAACGGACACGAACACACGTAAACATGGATTCTGGCTACACCTCGTGTTCGAGGAATTTTTTCCTTCATATTCAGCAATTGGATTTATCCTACTTTTTCTTTTGCCAAGGCCCCGCAGTAAGAGTTTTTGTGTTGAAAATTCGACGTTTTACGGCGCACGATTACAATACTTTCTCTTCTTACGTTAGAAAGTGCGAGAAAGTAAATAATTGTGCCGTTTTTAAGAAAAAAATGTTTTAAAGAAAATAAAAATTGCGTGTTTCACACACAATACTCATCTTTTCTAAAAATTGAACATGATATTATTTGAAGATGCTTTTGATTAACACATAACATTAAAAAAACAGTAGTGCTAGAGATTGGCGAAATATTTCCCGAATTCCTTTTCTTTACCTTTTGTCTCGTTTAGCTACTCGGACTTGCCACATACTCTTGCCAGCTGCCCGCTACCGTCGCTCAAAGTTACTTTTTTAAAGTTTCTTAATTTTTTGTTTTCTTAATAGTGGAACGAAAATATTATTTTAGGAATATTAAAGAACAGTAAAAAATCATCCTAAATGGAAGTTTTCTTTGAAAAATTTGGAGCAAATTTCAAAACACTGGCGTTAAAGTGCTACCGTAATTTCGAAATTTGAAGCTCTTTTTCACAGGAAATTTATGAGTTTTCGAAAAGCTTCATTTGGCGCACAGTAACTCGCAAATGCAATAGTGTTTACACATTGCAGCAAATGTGCATATTAAAGGCGTGAGAGATCTTTCAAAGAAATTCAAATTTTGTAACTTTTGAAAAAACAAAAAAATTCCCCGGAATGAACCTTATGCCATATTAAAGAGTGCAATTAGCACTATCCATTCCAAAAGTTTGGAGACAAAATTTGGAGCAATTTTTGAGAAAACGGCGTTTGAGCTTTTCTCAAAATGCGGAATTTTGAGCTAGTTTTCACAGAAAACAGTTGAGTTTTTAAAACACTTTAATTAACATTAACACACATATGTACTCATAAATATGTGAACAAATTGCCGCTAGTATAAATATTAACGTGAGACAAGAAAAAAATACATTTTTGTAATTTTTCAAAAAACAAAAGAATTTAGCAATATGGCATCTTATAGAGTAGATTTAGTACTATCCCTACTAAAAGTCGAAAGAAAAATTTAGAACCATTTTCGAGAAAATCTTTTTTAAGTTTTCTTTTAAAAATTGCACACACACATTGCACAATAGCCTCGAAAACTACGCCCAAAACGTGTATTCCTGTTGAAAACGAATCGATTTTCTTAAAGGTCCGTTTTCTTAAACGTCTTTCACGCTAACAAAATGTAATAAAAAACGATGGAGCCATTTTTTTAAAAATTTTGAGAATGTCCTAAGGGCTTCTGTAAAAAGTACCCCTCAAAATTAAATTTACATTTTCAAAAAATGTAAAAGACCTTAATGAAAGAACTCGCTACGGAGAATAAATTGTATTTGAATCTAAAATCTCTATCTTCAAATTTGTAGTTGTAAGCAGTGGCGGCTGCGGCAGGGAGGCGCTAGGGACACTGCCCCCCTACTGAGATCAGTATTTCTCCCATTGCGCTGTCTAAAATAACCTCTGTGTGTCTGTAGGGTTGTTTTGTAATCTAACACTTCTTTAGCTTTCAAACTCCCGCTCTTGTTTCGTAGAACGATTTTCATTGGCTGCAGACACTCGCCTCTGTGTCCTAAACGCAGTGTTGTTACGGAACTTACAGATATAGAAATCGCTGCCAACGAGTGTTGAAATGGCAACATGGATTCGGCAAATGGCGTCTTATGACGGCTGCCGCCCACCAGCCTCACAGGGGAGTTAGCAACCTTGTTGTCCGACGCTATCTATTGATCAATTTTTAAACTTACAATATTCCTTTCGCTTGATTTACGTGCAGGACAGTGATATCTGCTGGTGTTCTATTTAACTGATCTCCCCTATCACAAGCATTCAGTGCAGTAGTGCGCAATTGGCATCATCTTTCCGATCCGTAGACAAACTATGTGAATGCTGTATTCCGATTTTTGCGTCCAGTTCGTATTGTGCAATGAGATTGAGAACGGTTTCCAATTCTGTAAAATGCCTGAAAACAGTAATTGTGATTATGATACACAAGGCTGTGCATGAAGAGAATTAGGCCAGCTCGGCCTGATAAAAATAAAAATTACAATCTGATAGAAATGACAATCGTTCTTTGGTACGGAAATTTCAAAGGGGTAAATGGGCATCGTAATTTTAGGGGAAATTTAGCCTTGTGTTCTCTCTTTGATTGTAAAACGTTCCAACAATATCAAGAACATTGACAACAGGTTGATCGCGTTTCACAGTACTCTCCGTTCGTGAGCTAGCAAACTGAAATCTGAGCTGGATGTGCTATATAAAAGAATCTGAGAGCGTTTTCACTTTGAAAAGATTATAGACACTTTTAAGAAATGACATATCGGAAGAGAGATGGAATGGTCTTTGTATGTTTTCATTATAAAGACTTTTGTAACGAGACTTATTTAATTTTGAAGAATTAGTAATAGATTTACAGAATGTAACAACAGAAGACTCCATTTAATTTATAGATCATGTGTTTAGCATATCTCCCGGGGAGATAATTCGATTGTAAATACTACTTATGCGACTTAAACAATCCAAATAAAACAATTTTTCAAATGCCTAACATTGTGTGCCCTCCCTGTTGCCTAATCCCCGAGCCGCCACTGGTTGTAAGACAATGCCAGAAAATTTTCGAAAATTCAAACTTGAAAATAGGACAAATGCAACCTTTATAGGTGTATTTTACTCTTCTTACAAGAAATTTAAAGAAAAAATTGGAGCAGTTTTGAGAAAATTTTGAAACGGTCCGGAGGACTTCATGTCAAGTACCCACACATTTTAAGAATTTTTTTCGAAATCTCAAATTCGACTCGAGACAGATCGACACGAGTTTCAATTTGAAAAATATCCTACGTGTGGCTTAAGTGCTAGTTGCGTTCACAGACGGACGGATGTTTTGAAAAGAAAACTACTTTTTCGTTATCAGAGGACTCCAAAACGTGTATTTCTGTTGAAATCTCGAATCGATTGTCTTACAGGCCCTTTCTCTTAAACGTCCTTCACGCTAACAAAATTTAATCAAACACGATGGAGCCATTTTTTTGAAAATTTTGATAATGTCCTAAGGGCTTCTGTAAAAGTACCCCCCAAAATTAAAATATCGGTTTCAAATTAAAGGGGCAACGACATCAGCCAGATCGATTTGGGAAAATCAATTTAAGAGAAAATCGGCTGAACGGTTTGGCCGCTAGTTATTCATGGATAGGCAGACGTTTTGTCGTCATTCCATTTTTCTTTTTCAAGGATCCGCAAAATATGGATTCTGGCTACATCACGTGTTAGAAGAATGATCTTCGTAATTTAGCAACTGGATTTATCGACTTTTTCGTTACCAGGGCCCTGTAATATTTTTTCTGCCTTAAATTCGAAGTTTCTTCGAGCATTACATAACTTTCTCTCAACTCCATTGGCAGAAAGTAATAAATTTATGCATATGACAGGGTTAACTGAACTGTATTCTCTTGCGAGAATTATGTCCCCCACACTGCCACGCTTCGATCACAACTGTTCTCCCTCGTGAATAATGCTCTACTTTAAAGCCATTGTTTTATATAAACATTATGCGTTAGCAAGTATTATTCGCGAGCCCTCACTTCACCACATGCAAGAATGGGAAGTGATTATTTTGTCAACAAGATACATAAAATCCATTCAAAATAGTTTTTACTTCACATGAGTGAAGATTTCTGTTCATCAGATTTTGGCAACAATGCTTGTTGCCATAATTTATTCTGAATTTAACTAAGTAGAGGGAGTGGGAACTTCTGAGGGAGTGGGAATAGCTACTCCAGGGCTTAAAAAACCTGCACGAATAATGGCTTTGTGAGGCTTCAAAACATACAGAATTTAATTTTATTGTGTAAATCACAGAAAATACAAACATACAAAATATTTTATACAATAAAAACAAAAATTGTGTTTATGATTACTTTTGATGATTACTGAGCTTCGAACAGTAATGAGAATGAATACGAAAACAGCACTAATTCAGAGCTCGCTTTGATTTTTATTTATCACACAAGTAGCCCTATAGACTAAATAAAATTAATTCAAAATCTCATTTAAAGAACGGTAACAGAAATGTCTTTTGTTTAATTGTTCATCCCTACATTTTTTGTACTTTCCAGGTTTTACCCTATTATGGAGCAATGGATTCCACAAACTAAACATTATCTGGAGTGATTTAAATAAAGAATAGATGCCACGATTCACACAGTCCTCAGAGAAGAGAATAATCGCTTCAAAATTCAAGGTCATCAATTCAAACATTTCATGCAATTTCTCTTTAAAAATCAGGGCATTTGAAGTATTAGTCATACAATGGGGTCTATAAGATCACTTTAATTCTCAACAGGACAAAAACTTACAATTTTTGGACCCAAATAAGTTAGCATTTAAAAATATGTTTTACACATTGCCAAGCACTACAAGGAGAATTCTAGTCATTCAACATATAGCAAGAGCAATAAATATATAAATGAAAACACCAATAAAAAGTGAAACATTCTCTTCAAAATCCATTCCAAGAAGGTCGTACAGGTAAATTGTTCATTTTGTGAATACATAATAGGATAAGTATGATAGTAACATGCTGATTTTTTAAATCATAAAAAAGGTAACCGGGTCTTTGTTAAAAATACAATGAAAGTCATTTTTGATTTACAATTCATTCATCATACATACAATAAAAGTTACACTTTTAAAACACTTTGCAATACAAATGTTAGTCTTTATTACTTACATTCTTAGTAAAATAATGCTCTGCAAGACCCCATTTATTAATTCAATTGTAAAATGAGAAACTAATTAAAAACTACGAAGAAAAAAAAGTGCTTTCCAAAAAAATCTCCAAATAAAATTGAATAACAATATCTGAAGTAATATGCATTTCTTCAAATTCATATTTCATACAATAGTTGACTTCTCATGTACAAAAAAATATTTTAAAACATTTTACTGGATTGACACAATTCATTGTAGTATTTAAATAACATTTGAGTGAGTTGAACGCTCATCAAAACGCTTTGGATTTGGGCTGTTTGCTCGGTTTTGGATTGGAGAAAGCGTGAAAGCTGGTTGATTTGGACTTTGAAAAGGGATCAATTTTCGTGTAGGCTTCTGACCTTCTTCTGGACTTTGGATTGGCACCTTCTTGTGAACAGAACTAACACCACGACGTATGTTCTCCTTTCCTTTGTTGACAATGGGAGTGAATGTTACACTAGATTTGCTTCCTGCATTAGTGCCATCCTTGTGCAACTTTTCTATAGTTTTCTTCAGGTTATAAACAGTCTAAAAGAATAAGAAAAGAAATGTACTGACAAAATCTAGTAATAGTAACTAGTTTATAATGCAACAAGTTTATGACAAAGCAGCGATTTTCAAACTGTCTGTCATGGCCATATGGTAACTTAAATGATCTTTAGATTTGATTTACTTTAATCCTTGTGTCATTTATGTCCACAAAATAGTTTTGTACTAATACATATGTTATTTGTAATATATATGATTTATTTTACTGATTAGCTGTGGATTAATTGAACCTGGCATGTCCTTTGTCAATAAGCTTCTGTGGCTCCTTTAGGATTGAGGCACATTCCTTGTGCGCATTGGGGTTATTTAATCTTTCTACCCATACATTTCAAATACTGAACCCCGATTTGAACAAGTGTTGTTGAACAAGCAAAGCTCATCCTTGCCATGAATTTTTTGGAAGAATTTCATCATAAAATTAAAAGTTGAATAAAATGTGTTCTAAATTATTTTAATGCCGAAATAAAATGGAGAAAGAAAATAGTTTATATCACTTACACATTTGTGTTGAATCTTTAGTAGGCCAATATTACTTATACTTGAAACTTATTGTTACCAGGGTACCCCTGGGTAGTTTCGTTTAGGTCAAGGATGCCATGGACTAAAAAGTTTGAAAACCCCTGATAAGTTTATTTCACAAGTAGTGTTTTAACAAGTGGCTTTCAGAGAGAGTTTTCAAATTTGTGCAATACCAATAGAGCAACATTATGAAGAAAGAGCATACTTTTTAGTGCAACAAAAATATTAAGAATTAAATGTAATTATGAAAAAAAAAGTTTCAATATAAATTTTGTAGGAGATAACACAGACATTGGTATGAGGTCATGCATATTTGATATTTGTGCAATAAATAGTGGTTGGCTGTGCTTTCTTCTGCCACTTCATGATTTGATGTGTGTGTGATGCAATTACTTATGCCATAAAATACCATTTTATGAACAATTCCTTGCAATGAAAAAGTTTTGTAATGATATACGAAAAATACAATGAAAGTAATGGACTAAAACTCAAAACACCAATAACATAACAAACCTCTTTTAGTTCCATATTTTGCTCTTTAAGTTTCACCATGTAGTGGATCTTCTGCTTCTGGTTTTGGTGACCTAAACTAGCAGCATACTGGAGAGACAGTTCTCGCATACTCTGCTGCACTTCACCTTTCTCTGCTTCCAGCATCTTGCACTCAGCTCGATAGGTTTCCAACTGTTCCTTGAAAGGCCCAATTAATGATTCCATTTCATGATACTTTCTCTTCCACTCGGCAATCTCCAGTTCATAACTGAATAAAAAAAAAACAACAAACTTTTCATAATTTTTTAATTTGTTATATTAAAAACAATGACAGCTACAGATAGAATTGTCAAACCTCTTTCTAGTCCCTCTCCTCCCCAAATGTTGAAATATTATCAAAATGAAACTTAAGGGACTTGTAAAACAAAATAAATATAAATTCGAGGTAGTCATAGAAGGTTTAATTAACTTTAAGACTACGATATCAATAAAAATCCGTAATAAAATTATATCCAATTAAATTGCTGATAAGAGTTATATTTGTTCCATACATATCTCGAACAATTTTTGATATTTTTCTGACAATTATTAGAGATGGTAGATTTTATAAATTGCTAAAATTGTGAAATGTTACCAAATGATTAAAAAATAGTAATTGAACATTTCACAATTGGTGCAGTGTATTTCTGGTTTTCTATCTGTGATAAAATGCAAACTATCGCAACATGCAAAATCACCTACGAAGTACAAAACGGTTGTGAATCTGTAATATAATCACTAAATTGCATTTTATGGTTTTCCATGTATTACCTCTCTATAATAAGGGATGCCACATTGACACCAACACCTCTATGTTTCAAAACACATAATTTGACAGATGCCAAGACTGTCGAATGATTTTTTAGTCAATAGCGTTTAATTATTCCTGTCAGAAGAAATAGGTTAAAGGAAGCCAACATTGAAATATGCTCTCTGTCAATTTTCCACAGATTGCGTAACATATTGATAATAAGTATTTATATAAATTAATTTCATTTAACAAAATACATGACCTTTCAAAAGAATGTATTGTTTTAATTAGTATTTACAAATTGCAAAACAATCTCTCTTCTTTCAGTAGTATTATACAAGGCCTATAGTTCTATACAAGATAGATAGAATCCTTCAATGGATTTCAAAATAATTCTTTAAAAGGTTTGTTCAAGTTTGCAAATGGCAAAATATTAAAATAGTTTCTCTCTTTTCTGGAATTTAATGGAAAAATTTAAAAAGCATAAAAATATTTTTTTAAATCTCAGAATGTCCTCTAATAATTTTCTCAACAAATGCTACAAAATGCTAAATCTTAATTTTCATAATGCTATAAAATGGTATAGCCATGTTTTCAAAATGTGGTTTTTAACAATTTAAAGTGCTAAATTCTACGTTCACCAACTATTGCATATAAAAAAACAAGAACATCCAAGTGATTTATGAATGACTAACACCAAACCTGTCTTGCATAACAAAACAATTTAAATAGATTAAATGAAATAGAAGTTACATGTAAAGGGAAAAAATGGTCCTCTGAAATCAGTTGTAAATATTCAAGATTCAAATATATTTTTATACTTAACAATTTTGGCAAAAATCAAATACCAATCTCACTTTAAAATCTACTTAAACAACGGGTAATTTACTCACTTCAAAATTTGTGTTTCAAGAGCATCATTTTCTTTCTTCAGTTTCTCAATAGCATCTGGAGGTGTATTCTCTGTTCTCTGCATTTGTAAATAGAGATTTGTCATTGCTGCACGAAGAGTTTGTATTTGACTTTGATACTTTTCACACAGCTTTTCCTTTTCAGATAACTTTTCTTGAATTGAAGTAAATCTATTTGTCAGCTCTCTGTTAAGTTCCACCATCCTAGTGACAGAATTCTGACGTTGACTGAATTTATATTGTAACGCCTCGTTTTCCACAGCTAATGTTTCATTTTTATGTTGCAGTTCTACATTTTGATGCATTTTCATAGAAATATCTGCTTTTAATAACTCGCGCAAGTTCTCTGATTTATTTAATTCATCAACCGTTTCCTTTAGCTTTTGTTTTATACTTTCCAATTCCGACAAGTCATGGCCTGTATCTTTAACTTTCAATAAACAATCCATTGAAGAAATATTTTCCTTTCCTTGAGGTTTACCTACAGTCTTCACTGGTTTGCGATGCACCTGTGGCTGTAAGAAGAAATAAGTAAAATTAGCATATTATCTAATAAATATTTTACAATTCTACCCAACAAATAAAATTTCATTATCATAAAAAGAGAAGTAATACAAGAGGGAATTGATACTGTACTAAATTACTATGTGAACTATCAGTCGTAACTATCCAACACACCTGAAAGTGAAATCTGTACAGACTCTTTCATTTCTGAAAGAAAACTTAAGACAAACCAATACACATTCAGGCTCCCCCTCCCACGCACAAAATCGTGCCTCTAAATCCCTCCCCCCCCGCACACATGCAATTAGTATGCTTCAACCTGAATTGCTTGATTTATAAAATTTAATGTTCTAGAATGTACCCCAAATTAATTATTAATTTAATAGAATTAGTTATATATTTATAATACAATTTAATAATTATTCCCAAGGTACCGGAACACCGTTCCGTCAGAAATGAAGACCTGTGTGTGTGTGTGTGTGTGTGTGTGTGTATATATATATATATACACACACATATATACATATACATATTGTAATGGAACTGTCGCACGTGTCATGTTTCGACGTTTGTCTTAAATTTTATTTCGAATAACGTAGGAGCACCCGAAAGCTAAGAGCCATGAAAGTGGCAATATTTTGCTACCTGCGCGCGTTTGCATGTCGCCGGGCTCTAAGTAGGTTGCCAGGCGCGGCAGAGCACGCCACGAGTCAGCGCGGAAATTACACACGCGAGCGTCGCGACTCGTCCACCAAGGTTCATCCGAAATCCGCGACGCCAACCATCGACGATGACACCGCGTGACCTCGCGAACCAAGGGTGGCCACTGCGGGCACTGCGCTCGAATTGAGGCAGACGCGGCGGCCGAGAAAGGCTGATCATTCAGATGGACGCGGAGGAGTAGAGGCTCGCGCATTGCCGCACCTGCTCGCCCGACAGCCGTTCCTTGGGCGAGGCCGCACGCTGGGCGATCGCCGTCAAGTGCGAATTCTACGGCCAATGGCTGCCAGAGCGCCCGAACTCAGGCTAGGACCTACGACGGGCAGAGGCGCGACACCGCCCGCCTGAGGGGGCAGAACGCCCGGACACTGACCAGAGAGCGTGACCCTGAACTTTTAGTGACTTGAAATTTTTTCACGCTGGGAAATTATTCTTTCTTACTTGAAGATGTAATTCAGTGTCTGATGTGAATTAATGTCTTGGCTACTCTGCATCCTTTTGTGCTATACTTCAGAGAAGCAAATAATTTTAAAAATTTGATGTAGGCTTCCGCGGCCAGCTTCACGATCTGGGCAGTCCGAGTGACGCCGCGTCGCAGGCTTTCGACCGACATATCAGGTTTTTCTTCAGGGCTGTAAAAATAAATAACTGTTGAAAAAATAAATATGGCAGGAACAATCATAATACCTAACTTTACAAAATAATTTACTAAGCTCCCAACCAGTCTCCCGGCATGTGTGGTAGTTTAGTGCATGTTTGTGTGTGTGTATGTGTGTAATGGTTGAGGATAGGTCAGGGAAGAGGAAAGACAGATCACGAGCCGTCCGTGGCCCGTTTGTTAGGGTACTGCTCCAGCATTCGCGTGGTATTTGCCGGAAAAAGCACGGAAATCTACCGATCAGAGCAGCCGACCTCTTGAATTCCACTCCAGTTAGAGCAGGATAGAATTCGCGTAATTAGGAAAAACAAACAAACACATTCCTTGGCACCCACCAACCTCTCAGGCACCACACTGCACCCCCACATTCAACAGGTTCTCGAACCTTTCTGATCTTGTCTCCTTTCCAACTCTTCCCATCAAAGCTACCTTACCATGACAACCAGTGAACAAGAGGCACTTCCCTCAAAATCTCAACAGAAACGTCAGAGGGCAAGACGAATCAACAAATGACACTCTCACTCACGAAACAAATTGATTGTAGCTGACAGCCATGGTAAGAACCTTTCCTCCATTGCAAGAGAAACTCCAGTTAAGTTCTGAATTGCAGGTATTTTAAGTCTGCCATATGCATTGAGAACTTAAACACTCATTGTTGGCACATTGACCGCCAAATTAATTTAAATTTGGCGCCACGCTTCGAACAGCTCAGTTTCGCTGTTCTTTGAAGACATTTAAGAAGGAACGATCATATATTTCAAACTTCCCTCTTAGGAAAAAAGGCCGCGCGTATTCCTTCCCAGTTGACCAAACACTCATTTTTTCTAACAAAGTTCTTTGACATCGGTGTTGTGGTGCGTTATTGTTGGCATTTCTAATGAAATAATTATATGCGTCGTCAACAATATTGTTGGCAATGACGCATATTATTTCTTTGACATCGTTAGTCAACTGCTTCCTGTTCGAAAAGTCGCCCATATATTGCGTTATCTCCTGCGCGGCCGCGACGAAAAAGTTACCCATTGTCAGATTTCTCGGAATCCAACTTTTTCCACATTAGACGCATCGAGCTCGCATTGTCAGAGGAGCCGCGAACACTTTCGTGGCCATCGTGCACAGAAGCTAGGTGAAGTGTGTTGGGCGCATTCAAAGTTCGATTCGGGGCGCTGCCAGGCAAATTCCCAGCACCTTTCTGCAGTCTACGTGACATCAAACGCCAAGACGCGACAAGTGAAAACGTTTATTTTCGTCCGGACAAAGGTAACCACAACAATCCCTTCAATACTCATCGATTCTTCTGGCAAAGTAACTTTCTTTGTCAATTATATATTGTTTCTTTTCCAGAACTCTCTCGTCTGATTAGATCTTTCGCTGCAAAAAGCTATGTTCGCTGCAGTTTCTGCTAAAGCTCTCCCAATTTATCTAAGCAATATTTCGCAGCCTCAATACTCATACTTGATCTTTTACGCAACATGACACAGTAATTATATGTGGGCAGAACGACATTCACTCTGGCCAACACTTTGATACAGAAGAACATTGAACAATAATACAAGATACTGCCAAACACAAATGAAATGATGACTCTGCCCCCGTCCCTGGCACAACATTCCTATAACCAACGTAATTAAGATTGTAAATCATCAGCTAAGAGAGCACTTGAGAGTGACACCTACCACACTTGATCTTGACAACCTCTCAAGAAAACAGTCGGTGAGGTCTCCACATGAACCAGATACGTAAACAAAAACTATAAGCCATTCTCATTCCGCACCTACTGGGAACCCATGCCATCCCTCATCTCACACCCATCCTTCCTTCCCTCCTTCCACAACCCCCTTACTCAATCCACCAGCATCCAGTCCTCTCTTATCCCCATCAGTTCCTCCTTCTAACCCCACCCCTTTCCTGCCCACTTCACTTCTTCTAACCTCCTCCTCAACCTTTGATCTTCCCCAGCGTCTTCATCTACTTCCACACTTCCTACTCCCCATCCCATCCACAAATACAACTCCGCTGTAACAGAAAGACCACTCCTGTGGGTAAGCCTATAGAAGCAAACATCAGCAAGAAAGCATACAATAAACAAAAATGAAAACTATTTTCACATTCACCAAAATGTACAGTCACTGAAAATTAATCTCACTGATATAGAAATATTACTCGAGGAGAAACTCAACCACATTTCAATATTGTGCTTCACAGAACACTGGCTGGCCAAAGAACAATTAGATAACACATACAGTGACACAAAACTATTCGGTCATTTATTAATTTAACCAAAAATTGCTTACTTTTCCTCAGAAAAACACAAAACCATTAGTTAGCGCAGAAATTTGAAAAAATATGTTCTTATATACAAACATTTTAAATACTTTCAAAAATATGTACTTGTTTGATTAAAAGAAGAATGAATCGCTGATGCCGAGACTTCCCTTCAACAATCTTTTGATAGGATCTTTTTATCTCAGAAAAGAACGTTGAAATTCTCAACCCTTGCCGCATATTCAAGGTCACCTGTCAGTCGATGAATCAGATTTGTGGTAACAATGTTTAAACTAAATGAGACGCAGAGAAAAGAACACAGCCAGCTGTTATTTACCATCACGCAATGGGTAAATCATGCCGAAACATTTGCAAAATGTTATTAATCAAGAAAGCGGAGAGTGACATTATGGTACCTCAATGAAGAGGGGATTGAACTGCAACCCGGAGGACGCCCGAAGATATTTTCTGATCGAGGAGAGATTCTCTGAACAAGAAAGGAGCGTCGTATTGGTGCACCAAAAATTACCAAATTCATTGGAAAGAAAGTAAATCTCGACACCTTGGAAAGGGCACTAAGGGTCCAATTTCCATAGCCGCGTTGTCAGACGCAATTTATAAGTAAAGCGAACCAAAGGAAAGGGTAGTAGGGATTTGCTAAATACACGCAGAAAAAGTTGAAGATTGATGGAATAGAGTAATCTTCGTAGAACAATCGAAAATTAACATCTGTGGATACGATGAAAGAATTCGGGTGTGGAGGAGACTCTATTAAGAGCTGAAAGGAGAAAGCATGTAAGCAACCGTGAAGCACGGAGGAGGAAATATAATGGTGTGGGGCTGCGTGTTAGTCAATGGTGACAACTGTTCGTAGAGCAAACTAAGTTTCAACAATCTTGACGTTCATAAAAAAATTCAAGCTAAATGTTGAAAATCTAGGTATTCTTTATATATTATAGGTATAATGATTCCTAGCACAAGTCACAGGTTGTTAAACTTTGGCTGCAAGCCCAAACTGCCCAAAGGTCCTTCATCCACCCCATGCTTCTTTTTAGCCAACTTATGTCAAAATATTAATAACATATCATGCTTATGGTGGCATTTTTATTAAAGATACTATTAGTTTTGTACCCTACCAAACACTCATCTTATAAAAGAGAGAGACTTAAATATCCATCACAGATTTAACTACAATAAAAACTAGGATCTTATGCACATATCGCAGCCCTACTGGGAATTTGAAAATCTTTGTAAAAATTCTGGATTATTCTAACAAAACGTAAAAAACGCAGACAGTATAAAATTATTCTTTGCGGTGACTTCAATATAAATTGCAACACACAATCCAGTAATGAAAATCTATTTGAAGACCTACTAAAATTGTTGAGGCTGCGAAATATTGCTCAGCTGATTGGGAAGCAATTGCAGAAACTACAAAGGGAGAAGTTTTGTGTACCGCCTCCTAAGTTCTCATCAGACGAGAAAACTGAAGAAAGAAAAGGAAAGGAAAGAAAAAAAAAGAAAAAAGAAACAAAAAACACCCACCCAGATATTTGACAAGATGAACCTTTGCCGATGTCATGGTTGCCTTCGTCTGCACGAAAATAAACATTCTCCTGACGAAATTCACGCTCGGGGCTTGAGCACACTGCTTTCTGGCCGCGTTTCGAATCGCTAGTGCACGTAGACTACAAGAATTGCTACCAAACGTACCGACCAACTTTCAATGCGCCCAATTGCTTAGCTTCTCTTCACGATTGCTATGAAACTGCTCGCTGTTCCAGATTCTCAAACAATGCGATTTTGTCGCGTCTTATGTGGAAAACATTGTATTCCGGGAATCTCTGACTTGTTGCCAGATTACCATAGGCACCAAAGTGTGATGTGAAAGAAAACGCAACATGTACCAACTAAAAAAATAACAAATGTAACCAATTTAACTTCATTTCATACTACAAATCATATAATTCGATCCTAAAAAAGTAATCAAACTAGCAAAGTTTATGACAAATGATAAGTACATTGCAAATGTACGTAACAAAACAAAAACTATGCGGGAGATAATTAAAAAGACTTCAGCACCAACTAATAATAACAGAAAAAATATAGATCTCCTCTACAATAACCAAACTTTACAAGAACCACCAGAAATAGCTGATAATTCAATGAACACTTTTCATATCTTGGTAAGAAGTTAATCTCTCAACACACTGTAAACATTAAAGAAAAACCCAAACAAACAGTAATGTTACAAAAATCGTAAATTCTATATTTTTATATGAAACCACCCACACAGAAATTTTAACAATCATTGTACAAATGGAGAATCATTTTCAGCAGGCTAGGACAACATCCCAGATTTTTTTATCAAACAGTGCTTCATGAATAGTGCAACCACTCTCTCACATCTACAATTACTCTCTAAAAACAGGCATATTCCCAGATATATTCAAAATGGCACAAATTAAGCCATTGTTTAAAAAGGGAAATAGTTATGATCCAATGAACTACAGACCTATCTCACAGCTATCAGGATTTTCAAAAATTCTGGAAAGGCTTTTCAATGTTAGGCTAACAGTTTCTCAGTGCAAATAATGTCCTCCCAAATGCACAACATAGCTTCAGGGATCCACTAACACAGCTATCTTCTCCCTTTCAAATGACATACTTGTTGCACTACATCAGAAGGAAATTACCACTGTCCTTTTCTTAGATTTGTCAAAAGCCTTTGACATTATTGACCATCACATACTTTTAACAAAACTAGAAATGCTAGGGATTCGAGGCATTGCAAACCAAAGGATCAATCATATTTATCAAACTGTAGTTAAGTAATTACCCTCCAGCACCAAGCAAAAGAAGCCAAAAATCATGTGTTATGCTTATCAAACCAGATTAAATATTTACACTACACTGATTGTGGTTTAATGTACTGTATCAAACGTGTGTGTGTGGTGGTGTGTGTGTGTCAACATATATATATATTATATATATATTATAATATATACATTATTATATTATATATATATTATATATTATAATATATAGTATATATATATACTATAGTATATACACACCACACACACACATATACACATACACATATACATATACCATCTTTTTTTTTTTAGCTTTACTAAAAAATATATATATTCTGAATCAAAAGTACAAAATTATGAGTAAAACAAAAATAATCTTAAATGAATAAATTAATTATCATGGTATACAGATTTCAGTACCAATCGTCTATTTTTTAATTAACTAGGCAAGCTTAACTTTTCAATTGTACCACCAATTTGACAGAAATATTTAACAATGAATAATTAAAATAATCATTAAAATTAATGGTATATATAAAACACCACACATAAAAATATAGAAATAGGAAACTAATTTCTGGACCGCCATATCTTAAGTGTGATGCAAGAGTACATATTCAAAATCAACATTCTTTGCCAGGAGATAGCAACAGCCATTTGTGTGCATTTAATATTTTTTTTAAACTTACATTAATTTCTACTGCTTTAAATGAAAGTGTTATTTTAACAAAACAAAGTAAATATGAATTTTTTTAAAATTTCTGATAACTCAAAAATTATTCAAAAAGTCACACTAAAGAAACCTGGTTTCCATGACTAAACCAAAACAAAATTTTTAAAAAACTCAACAAAAATAAAGTTTGAGCATTTCACAATAAGGAGTGACATGCAAAAAAATGAAAATAGATATCTTAGCACATCTTAACAATTCTTCATTGAAGCATTCCACCTTAATGAATACAGTACCCGGATCTGTAATAAGATTAATATCTTCTGAAATAAAGTTAAAATTTATGGAAGAAAAACCAAGCACTAAATAGAAATAGAGCACCAGCAATGGCTGAAATATTTCTCGATAAATTGATATCTGATAACCTGGCAATTTAAACTTATTGTAAGAAATGACAAACTAATGTCTACTACTATGCAAAAGAAATTCTCCCTGCCATGAAATTGCATCCTGTTCACTCAAAAATTCTCTAGAAATAAATCGACATTACAAAAATTAATGCAGAAACAGTGTATATGTACATATATATCCATTATTATGTTATATTATATCATACATACATATGTATTATGTTTGCAGTTCAATTTTTTCCCAAATATGTTTACACTAGAATGCTAAATTGTAATAATAAAAAAAATCTCATTTGTTTCAAGAAATAAACTTTATATTTTTTAGGTTCACAGGCAACAAAGACTAGAAATTTGAAAGGACTGTAAGTAATGTAACATACTGATCCTAAGTCACTATTTGATTCGTCAAGACAGTAAAATATTTTACAAGACTGCTGATGAAACTTACTGTGCGAAATGCTGCAACTGTCGGAACAGGAATTACAGAACCGAGATCTCCCTCGGACAAAAGTCTTGTGGCTTTTGTCTTCGTCGGTCCTTTCACCTTCGTATCTAATTTCGGGCCATAAGTTCCAGGAGCTGGAGAACATGCTAAATACGAAGCAAAACAATGAATCAGTTCCTGAATAACCTAATGTACGTATACTAAATATAGTACACACCAAATAAAAACAATTGCCACATATCAAATTCCTGACTAAAAGCGATACCTCCGATTTACAACCCATTTAAATACCTTCAAAAATATTGACACAAGTTCAAACAAACAAGCACATTCGCAATTCTTACATGGAGCATCGTTGAACCGTTGGATTCTTGCTCGTGAAAACGACATCTTGCGACATAAATGTTAGGATATAAGTAAAGTGAGAATAACACGCGTACGGCAACGGCAATCAACATCACATGTGCATCGAACCATCGAATAGTTACATTTGGCCACATTCGTCACATTTAAATCTCCTGTCAGTGCAATGCATCCCTGTTCCCCTCTCACTTCCCCATTATATACATATTCACTGCTACTGAATTTTCAACCAATAGGCAGCCGCAGGTCGTCAAAGTCTACTGTTTGCAATCTCCTTGTCATGCTCTTCACGGAACGTTGTAACTCCATCGGCTCTATAGAGACGGCCATGATGTCTTTCCATCTGATTTCGGAGTCTGCTAGGCGAGACAAGATTTTGAATGTATGAAACCAAGAACCGCGAATTTCCTTCAAAATACCCACTGATCTGTATATACAATATGTGTGCCTTTATCTATTATATACAATATTTATAGATCATTGAATATTCCACAATCGGCGGGATTTTCAAGACACCGGTGGCTTCATAGTTATACTTCTTTACAAATGTATGAAACTCGATTTCCTTCAGAATACCAACTGGTCTGAGAATGTATATATGTGTGTGTGTGTGTGTGTGTGTGTATATATATATATATATATATATATATATATATATATATATATAGATAGATAGATAGATAGATAGATAGATAGATAGATAGATAGATAGATAGATAGATAGATAGATAGATATAGATATAGATATATAGCATCTGTTAGGGATATAAAAATCAAATATGGATATAATATATACTATTTACAGATCAGACAATATACCACGCAAAACATTTACTAAAAAATCGGTAGGCTTTTCAAATCATCGGTGTATTGATTGAGTTACTTTCTTACGAACATTTAATTAATGTCGCGGTATATCCGGAGTTTAGGGTACCACCGGTTCATTTGATTCACTGATCCGGTTCACTAGAGGGGAATCGACTCACTGAACAATCCTTGTTTACTATTCGCGTGTTGTAATGTTCACCATCTTATCGCAAGAACTATAATTTCTATTTAACACTCACATTCTACTTAAACTATCATTTCTACTCAAATCTAATATTTTATCACTGAAAAAGGTAAGTAATCTACTTAATACAGTTTTATACGTTCAATAATGCGCAATAAAATAATAAAATCTCACATATTTGTAGAATTCATAACTTATCTACTTAAACTTTTTTGTTGGGTGGCTATCGCCCCCCCCCCCAAACCCCCTATTTTAATCATATAAAACCAACCCGGCTATTTTTTAAACAAGTACTATATGTCAAAGATAGTATTTTATTAGAAAAAAGATAAAAAAAATCAACTCACATAATAGCTGAAATTATAGAATTTTTAAGTATTAAAAATACTATGGTAGTGTAACGTCTCTGTACTAATTACATAGAAAAACCTTATAACACTAAAAACTTCAATGATTCATCAAGGTATCACCAAATCTGCTTATATCTAATAAAATACACTCTCTTTATTCTTTACTAAAGTTCAGTAAATTAATAAGTCTACGAAGTCAAACGAAGAATCCTTTCGCACACACATTTTCACGCAATGACCATTCTCGCCTCTGACTATACAAATCCACTCATAACCATCTGTTCTATGCTTTCTCTCAGTAAGTCATATCTTTCTTGCATACATTACATACACGTCGAGACGCAAGCAAACCCACTTTCTGACACCACTGAATCACATTCAAACTTCCCTCTCGGCGCAAATCATAAATAAATCCTGAGTTCATACCTTCCATTTCGGTAAACACACAAAACTATTAAAAGACAGCTTGAAATGAAAAAGGGGGAAAAAAACACGCGAATCCACGCCATAAAGTCTGAACAATTTTACAGTTCATTAATTTATTAAGTAAATAATTTGTCATCATAGTAACAACTAAATGTGTTATTAGGAGGTTATTTAATTAGTAAATGAAGTCTATATTTGTAATCCAAATAAACCATCCAGCTAAAATCTTATATTGTGCTTTCAATAGTGTTGTGAAGTGCAATTTTAGATGTGAATTGAAATTTAAAATGTGTCGTCATGAAAAAAAAAAAAAAAAATTCGAACTAGCAAAATGTATACTTTATATGGCATTGTCAAACTGTGTATACATTTATGCTTTGAATCAATGCCAGCAAAATTATTTTCTAGTGATTGAAGTGAACCGCGCAACTATAACCTTGCGGATCACGAGAACTAGTGAACCGTGTCAGTGAACCAAATGAACCGGTGGCACCCTAAACTGCGGATCAACCAAAGTCGCAAAATAGTAATATGACTTGTCAATTAATGGCGCCTTCTAATTGATTGATTGGGAATTCGTAGCGCGTCAACTCCTAAGGTAAGTCCCATTACTGTGGTGAATGTTTTTATCGTGGGAAGAGGCGGAGGTGGCTGGAGTGATCTGGTGCTGACCTACGTCGGCTTGCGCGGATTTCCCTGACCAGGTATCTCCCACCGGCAGGGCACCGCACCGCATGGGACGATCTCTTAGCTCCCGACTGGTCTTGCGACAAATGTGGTGTTGAGTGTGCGTGTGTGTAAGTAAAGAGTGAGGGGAGATCAAAGAAGAGGATGAAAAGATCACGTGCGGTCCGTAGCCGGTTTGTGAGAGTACAAGTATTTGAACATTCATTCCTTACTGAAATCATAATTAAACGTTTATTTTGAGGGAGATCTTGATTCACTGCAACGTCTCATAATAAATAGGGAAGTTAAATAACAGAAGACTGGTTCAGGAATCTTGGTCAATATAAATGACTAGTTCACTCATGCCTGCCCGTAACGTAAGAAACCAATGCTCACTAGTAATCCCAAGTTGACGAAGTTCACTTTCAAACAAAGTGTTTGTGTATGACACATAATAAAATGTGCCAAACTGTTATGTACAATGTAATCTGGAGCCTTTCCTCCAAATGGGAGGGGGAGAATCAGATTTTTTATAAAATAATAAACATATTTGTTATTATATTGTATATTATTTTTGTATTGTATACTATACAATATTAGTTTTTTAAAATTACATAATTCTAACATGAATATTTAAATCAATTTTGCCAAATAATGAAAGATAACAAACGAAATCTCTAGGCCTTTTTTTGGGGGGGGGGGGAGCATGCCCCCTCCATGGATCCGCCACTGACTATTGCTTCAGTTACTTTAAAGGTTTGTATGCCGTTAATGGAGAAAGAATTATCACACGTGGTTTGTGGCTTGCACGCGCTCCTGATCTAGCTCTGTGCGATTTCCTTCATTGGGGATTCCTGAAAGATGCATATATCCGGTAAATCGGATGTTTAAGAAAAAGATCTTTCACGCGAAAGGTGTCAGTTCTTAACAATTTTGAACAGAAGAATGAGTGATTCAAGTCAATCAGCCTTTACGTGGTACTACATTTAAACCTTCCTTTTACATAAAACTCACATATTATTACTATAATTTAATAATAATACTTTTATTTATTTATAATTTAACAGTGCTACATTGGGGCTGCATTTTATTATTGGTATTATGTATCATGGTATTATTCATGCTAAAAATTAATTTGATAACCAACGCAATTTTACAATTTATAAAATCCCTTAACTTTTAGGAGAATTTATTTTCAATGGAGTAGTATACTTACCTACACTTCTACTGGCCTAGGCAATTTTACAATCAACGCACTTTTAAAATTTATAAACCTCCCTCGCTTCGAAGAGAATTTCTTTCTAAGAGAATATTAGAATCCTAACCTACACTCCTACTAACACATTTTCTTAAGTGAAATTACAAAACAAATAAAAAAGTAATCTTAACTAATCGTTTGGGTGGTAACGTTAACTATGCCTGAAATTCTTTCATCATATCAAGATCTCCACATACACATTTTTCACTTAAAGATTAGTCAATGTTAATGTTTTTTTAACTTTTCGCAAACACGTCGGGATGCTGACACCACTGAATTGCTTTCAATATTCCCTCGCGACACAAATCATGAATAAAAACAAACTTTTAACGCTCCATCATAGTAAACCTAACAAATCTATAGAGAAATACAAGAAATGCGAATAAGTAAGGCGCTACCTCGCTGAAAATTATACCAGCCAATTCAAAACTCATTGATATCATGCAATGACAACTATTGCCACAAGAAAGCTATAAATACCATGCGTTACCGTTAGAAAATATACAATTACATTGGGCTGTGATCAAATAGTATCAAAATTTATATTGACCGTAATTCCGATGCTTCCAACTATAAATCTGTGTAAGTAAACAACTTTCATAGAAATTCATAGGTGCAAACCAGACTCTATTCAAACAAATAAAGATAGACGAGAAACAAAACGGTGCCTCAAATAATAGAGTACAAAATCGAGAATACCCAAAACGAGGAGAATTTCGACAAAAAAATTAATTTCGACGATTCCATCTGCAATTCTTATACAAGTAGAACAATTTAAGAGAATTTCATTTATGCAAAGCAAACTCCAATCAGACGAATAGTTTCCGAGATACATAAGGAAAAAAAATAGACTCGACTGATCAGGTAAAAATTTCCCACCCATTACGTGCAAAATTTTAAAAAATATTAATTTACACACTGCCATGTGATATTCCGCATACAAAAAGAACACTTTAAGAGAATATCATAGGATAAACTAAACTCCAATCAGACGAATAGTTTCAGAGATACACAAAAAGCTTCAAGTTATCAAAAACAAAAGAACCCCCCATTACGTGCCGAATTTCAAAAAAAAATTATTTACGCACGGCCATCTGATATTCTGCATACAAGAAGCCTCAAGTCATCAAATAAAAAACACCACCCGATTTCCGCCCAAAACCAAAACTTAGGGCAAAAAATGAAAAAAAACTTAACTTCGTAGTATCTATCAAAAATCACGTATAAAGTACAACTCTCGACGAGAAATTCAATGGTGAATCAAACGTAAATCCGAGTATTAATTTCAGCACTGCAATCTCTAATTCCGTATACAAGTAAAACACATTAAAATAAATTGATTGGTGCAAATTAAACTCCAATCAGACAAATAGTTTCCGAGATACACGAGAAACAAAAGGAACCTCAATTGTTCAAAGTACAAAACGACCCCGCCGTACGTGCCAAATTTCGAAAAATATTATTTTCAGCACTGCTATTTCTAATTTCGTATACAAGTAAAACACATTAAAAGAAATTAATTTGTGCAAAACAAACTCCAATCAGACGAATAGTTTCAGAGATACACGAGAAAAAAAAGGAACCCCAATTGTACAAAGTATACACCAACACCCACTTACGTGCCAAAATTACGAAAAAAATAATAATTTCAAAACTGCTATCTCTAAATCCGTATTTAAATAAAACATATTAAAAGAAATTAATTGAAGTAAAACAAACTCCAATCGGACAAATGGTTTCCAAAATACACGAAAAAAAACGAATCTCAATTGCTCACAGTACAAAACGACACTTCTTACGTGCCAAATTTCGAAAAGTATTAATTTCAGCACTGCTATCTCTAATTCTGTATACAAATAACACACATTAAAAAAACTGATTGTTACAAAGCAAACTCCAATCACACGAATAGTTTCCGAGATACACGCGATATTCAAGGGTGCAAACTAGACGTCAATCCGACGATTAGTTTAGAAATTAATCGCTTGAAAACAAATGAACCACAAAACCCAAAAATTGGGCAAAAAATGGAAAAAAACTCAATTTCGTAGA